>PVKU01000232.1:0-133595 GCA_004027475.1 Anoura caudifer
CAGCTGCAGTGCTCACAGGCAGAGCTGGGTACCTCATCAACATCTGCCTGTCGGAGCTCCTTGTCTGCGTTGTCATGCTTGCTAAAACAGGGTTCCCTCACACATGCACTTCCTCTTATCACGTTACAGTTTGCTCAGGTGCTTACTCGTGCTGATGCTTTCCAGGAAGGCAAAGAGCACATTTTCCAATTTCCAGCATGGAAAGATAGAACACGGAGTGAGGAATGGTAAAAGTAGGGAAGGTGTTCAAAGATGTTAAGGGGCCACATAAGTCCATGGCAGCCACTCCTGACCTTCCTAATATCATCACACACCCTCCACCGTCCTTAAACTTCCCAGCGTCAGTGATGATCCCATTCACAGTAACTATCCTTAATGCAAAAATAAACATGCATATTCTTTTCCCCAAACTTCACATGTCAGTGTCTAATCACCATAATTATCACCATAATTCTAGTTCTGGTTTTGCTAGTTCTGACACAATCTTATCTTGATATCTATAATCTCTGAATGATTAACCATTACTCCTACTCTTTATATATATAAAGCAGTAGAAAACAATAAGGGAAAAAAAGAAAATTGGGTCAAATAAATAAATATATAAATAACACAACAGGAAAGAGACTTGAGAAGATGCTACACTTTCTGTTTCTGCAACCTGACATGCAACCTATATATAGATTTTGTAACATCACTAACTATTCAATGTTTCTCTATGTCTTTATTTAACACTTCAGCTTGTCATGATACTTTACCTGCAGGGGGTGGGGTGGGGACTGAGTTTTCCTTCTGGAGGTTTCTGAGCCCTGATGGCCCTTCCTGAATGAAGTTGTTAAAGTAACCCAGGTGCTTTATACCTTGGATATGGCGGTACTAACAGGTGCCTAAGAGGAGTTTCTACCTTCCTGATGCATTTCTACTTGTGCCTAGAGTGTAACATCAAAGTCCTTAGCTACCAATAAGTCAGAAAAGGTTCTGCTAGTAAGAGGAATAATAATGAGAGGAACAAGTTTCTCTCCCACCCCTTGGATTCTGCAATCATGAATTCTAAGTATGGGAGAAGAGCTTCACTATACATTATTGGCTGTTATTTCAGAAAACAGAAGAAATGTTCTTTTTAGCATCAAATCTTTGCAAGATGTCCACTAGCTGATGCTCGGCAGTGAATCTTTCCATTCTTCTATAGTGATTGGCCCTATAGAAGGGTGACAATATCACTAAAGGGTAGCATCACCTGATGGACACCTTGCTTCTTTTTTTTTTCACATGTAGGCAGCCAAAGTTCGAAGGCAAAGGAAACTGTACATGTCCTTCTGCCCTGAAAAGCTGAGGCATGTCAGATTTTATTCCAAGTTGCTACTTTCCTGAAGAGGGGCACTATTAGGCCCCCTGGAGAGGGAATCACCTTGGTTGACACCTTGCTTCTTAATGATGGGGTATGTGAGAAGAGAGGTGAAATCCCATTGAAAAGCAGCTCATAACCTTTCTTCTTTGTGTGCAAATGGGCAGGTTACTCAGCCAGAGTGGGATACAAGGACTCTGACAATGATATGTAGGCTCCAACAGTTCAGTCCAGCTGAATGTTCAGACTCTTTAAACATCAAAGGACTATTAATTAAATCTTCCTCTCTCTCTCTCACACACACACACAGCATAAGAAAAGCTATACTATTAAAACAAACTGACAGCTGCTGGGAAGGAGGGGTGGGAACACGGGATAAAAGATAGTGAAGGGATGAACCAAAGAAGTTTTATGCTGAACCCATGGACAGGGACAGCAATGTGGGGACTGGCTTGGGGTGGGGAGAAGGTGGGGCTGGGTGGAGGTGGGGAAAGGGAGAAAAAGGGGGAAAACTCTAACAGCATCAACAGTAAAAATAAAACTAAAAAAAGCTATATTATTCATAAATTCGTGCTATAACATTGCAGACGTAGCCAATGATTAAAGTTTTAAATGTTCTTTTCTAATTGGGGAAAGTCTAGGTGCATGAAAATATTTGTAGGCCTAAGTGCTGGATAAGAACGTCCGGGATGCTGCTGAGGCCTGTGGGAAGTCCGTAGGGGGTGGTGTCATTGGTACATCTGGTGGAGACTGACAGCGGGCACTCTCGTTCAGGGGCCTTTCAGCCGAGTGAGATGCAGCTAACTGCTGTAGACCATCAGGTGTGTTCACGTCAATGCTTAGAGCAGCTTGTCCTCTGCGCATTAGCATTACAGACCCTCCCAAATCCAGGTCTGCTTTTCACACAGGGACCTAAGAGGTTTCCAGTTAATCAGTCCTTTAAAAGTTTGTCATTCAAACCAAGAGAAGTGTCATTTAACAATCAGCCCAGTAGGCACTGTTTTTATTAATTACTATTTAATTTGTAATTCTATTTTGAGTGCAATATATGTGTATAAAAGTACATTAACAATATAGATAATTGTAATTTCAACCTTCCTGTCAAACCATGTTATATGTCTTGTGAGAAAAATAAATCGAAATGATATTCTAAATAAAGTTGAGAAATTCAAAAATAGTACTTAGGCTTAACTTAAAAGAGTAAGTTAATTAACAGTTTTCTTTCCTTATTTTATTTATTCTTTTTTTCTGAGAAATCTGAAGCCCTGCAGTATCAATCTAAAACATCAACTAAAATAGTGTATCTTTGATTGTGAATGGCTTGGTCACTGTCATTCCTTTTGGAAGAAAAATGTGAGAAAACGGGGGCGAAAGCACAGCTAACTTCTGGTATCAAGTAGCATCTGTTCAATGTAGATGACCATGCTGTCTGAGGATTAAATGAATCAATATGGATAAAACGCCTGCACACACTATTTATTTGTTTTTATCATTAACACAAATATTTTTGTAACAGAACCTCTGGGTTCTACAGTCTGCTGCTGATGAGGACCATGGCTGCCAATGCAGAGTCCTGTGAAAAGAAAAGGAGCCACAGGATTTATTCTAAAGTTACACAGGTTTAGAAGAACAGCAGAATTCTGCCTTGACATCTGACTCCCTTTAGAAACAAAGAAACAACACCCACAAACACACAGTCCTGCCCCCTCTTGCCAAACCAAGCCAGAGTGTAACATGAAAGGAAAAGATGTTACTGGAAAAGAAAATAGAAGTCTGTAGCTTAGCTGGGCAGATTCCCATCATATCCAGGCTTCCCCCGGTTGTCCACACTCGGCTAGCTAGGCTCTGGCTCTTAATCCCAGACTGCGTCCTCATGGTGGGCCAGGGAGTCCTGTATCCTTTCAAACCATGTGGCCAAGACAGTACCGCTGCTACATGCTCAAGAGGTGTCTCCTTCCCCAGCTTCATGGCCAAGAGAGAGAGAAAGAGAACCTCTCAGGGCTCTCCTACTCTCCTTCCCTCATGGTCCAGAGCTCTAGCATGGCTGAGAGAGAGTGTGGCTAAGAGAGAGAGAGAGAGAGAGAGAGAGTTTCCTCTCCACTCCCAAACCACATGCTTAAGCCTCAGCATGGCTGCTGTGCCTGGGTTTAAATCCCATGGTGGATCTTTCTCCGTAACCCCATTTCCAACTCCTCCCACACTGGATTACATCTCCCACCACTCTGGTTTCTTCTGACTTTCTTGGCTGCCATTGTTAGTCCTGGTAAGTGTGGCCTTATGACATAGGAGCTTCCTTCAAGCTGCTCCTGCAGGTGCAGGGAGCCCCTCCGGCTATGTTGCACCCTGGGTTAGAGTTAAGTCCATTGTCCATTTCCCTGGCTCTGAGCTGGCACAGCTTTTAACATTACTAAAACACTGGCCAAGTTCTTTAGATATGCAGACCAATTCTCAATGGCCCTGCTCTGCTTCTTCCATCCTTCAAGTGATAGCTATCAGTTTTTTCTCCATTTGGGGGAACCTCTAGCACAGCAACCCCTTAACATTTTAGCCATTTAAGAAGATTCCAAAATTATAAATGCCCTACAAAGCAAATCTACTTAAATATCAGTAACTGAAATGAAGACAGAGTTCAGGTCGGTCTGGGAAAGGAGAAAGTGAACAGAGATACGGGCCCTGACCAGTGTTGGTTGGAGTGTCAGCCTGTGCACCAAAAGATTGCAGGTTCAAACCCAGTCAGGGCATATACTTAGGTTGCGGGTTTGGTCCTTGGTCAGGACACATTCTGGAGGCAACTGATCAATGTTTCTCTCATACATTGATGTTTCTCTCTCTCTCTTTCAAATCAATAAATGTACCTTCAGTTGACAGTTAAAAAAAAGATACAGTAGATGAACAGAAATGTAAGGTTTAGTATTTGTGACTAAGGTAAAAAAAAAAGAGAGAGGGAGGGAGCTTTGATGGAGGAGCACACTGAGAAGCACTTAGACATGAACCTGAGCGAAAGCCCTTTTTATGACTTCATTACATGCTGGTATTCATGTTATGAGCTGCAGGCACTTTGCCAATGGCACCCAACCTCTGAATCATTCTATTATGAGGTGGCTATAATAGCAAAGCTTCTCCTGCTGAACCTACAATTTTATGAGAGCTTTTCTCTGCCCTCTACAGCACACTGTTAATGGGGTCAATTCTTCATGCCAGGCAATACTTATAAGTCTTTATAGAAGGATGTCAGTCCATCCAATTTTATACCCATGGAAGTCTAAAAAATTTATAATTGTATTTTTTCCTCACACTCCACAGCTTCATAGCTACCCTACAAATAAATTAAATGAAAGAGACTATTGAATATGGAAAAACAGGAGGATAAGGTCCAATCTGCGAAAATTAGTGCCAATATTTAACTTATATTTCATCATTCTGACACACAAAAAATGTTTTAGAGCATTATTTTATCAAAAAATTTACTTTTTAAAATGTAGTTTTCACTGAATTTAGTTCTATTGACTAAACAATGCCAAATAACATTGCTGCAACAAATATGTACAAAAAAGGCAAGATGATATAGCCGAGATACTCACCTATTCTTTCTCTTCCATATTTCCATGATTTCAGCCATTATCATTTTGCTAAACTGAGACAAATTTAACTGAATAAACGTTCACTATTCACCTGTTTTTCATAGATTCTTATCTTAACGTCTTATTTCCCTAGATATTGTCCTAGAGAAAGTAAGAGATTACATTTAAAAACAAACAAAAAAAACAAACAAAAGCCTAATTTGAAAAGTCTTCCAGTTACAGAGTCTTGGAGGCATGATATAGAGGCGAACAATAACACTGCCACTACTACTGCTACTACTAACAATAATAACATTGCGACCACTACCACTAGCTAATGTCACAGAGCACTTCTATGTACCCATACAGTCCTAAATGATGTACATGTAGTAACTCATTTAATCATCATGCCAGTCTAATGAGGTAGGTAGGTGTTGGTATTAACCCTGGGTTTTAGATAAGGGAACAGAAGCACCAACAGGTTAAATAAGTTACCTGAGGACATGCAGCTAATTAGTACCAAAGACAGAATTAAAACCTGTTTCTTGAGCCATAAAACCCTGGCTGTCAGCCCCACATTTTACTGCCTCCAGGAATTCTACCCTAATCCAGTTAGCTTGCTACCTGCACCTTGCAGATCCTGGTAACTGTATTGAGGGCTGGATCCAGATCCTACACCTTTGCTTCCGTTATTTCTCACAGTACTTGGCGTAAAGTAAGACATTGACTCAAGCTTATAGGGTGTATGAGTTGATGTTCCTTCTGTATAGAACAGTCTTCCTGTTACTGGGGAGACCTGATTCAGGATGCTGCCTTTCCTCAGTTCTCATCTTGCTCACATGAGAAGAGTTCAGGCAAGAGACAAACATGGACAGTGGAATGAGATAGCACATTTATTTATGAAACACACAAACACAAAGCTGCTAGCAGGCACCCAGCTAGTCTGAATGCCCCATGTATAGAGGAAATGAAGTTGTTGCTAAATTTGCTAGTAAGTTTGTTTCGTACACTTGAGCACCTGGCTACAAGTGGGCACTCAGCTAATCTGCATGTGCCCACTATTTGGGGTTTAGGAGTTATACACTTAGTCAGTTTCTAGGTTCCCTCTGCTCCTCCCTCTCTCCAGACCTTGGGATCAATACACAGTTCCAAACCTTTCTTTCCCAGCAGCAAAGAGGATACACACAGAATTTCAAGGGCTTCCCTCCTCCGGTGTGGTCATAGTTTTGCTTGTGATCCTCAGAATGCCTGGCCATCGTATCCAACTGGGCTCAGGACTGCTGGGTCAACAGGTCTCCCTTTTGTTTCTAGCCTCTTGTTTTAAGTTCTTTATTAGATTATAGTGGGCAGGGAGGGGCCCTGCTTTAGTTCCCCTCCAGCCACTCATTGCCAGCTGCTACTTAACATTCCTGTAAGGTTAACGGAGAGAACTTTATTCAGGTACATGCTCACATGCCACATCCTCAGAGAGGCTTTGAAAACACTCAATGTCTCATTGAAAATCAGCCTCCCAACACATTCTATCCTCTTAACTTGTTATATATTTTCTTCATGGTATTTTTTACTGACATTTATTTTTATTGGTTAAATTTGTTAATTCTGTGCCTCACTGTCTGTAGTGTGAAAGTCATGGCGTGTTTTGTTTTATTTACTCCTGCTCAGTGGTTAGAAAAGCGTATATTAATTATCCATACATACTTATTTAATAAATGACAAATGAATGAATGCATGGATGGGTGGAATGAATATCTGAAGGAATCACAGAGAAGTCTCTCTTCTGTGTTAATTTTAGGGAAGAAATTGTGTAGATTAAAAAATAGAAGATAAATGAAACTTCAGTTCTCCTCTTTTAAATTTCATGTTACTAGGATTTTGCAAAGGTACATATGGACATTCATAGCAAATGTCCATTTCACATGAAAATTTTGTAGGATCTGTGGAAATAAAATGTTTCTACTGTTACACAGTAATATCATAAATATTAAACTAAGTTTATGCACAATCCTATTTACAAAGTTTGTGTTTTTTGTGCCTCTCATAGGCTGAAGTTACAATAGATAAACTTTATAACTTTGAGATTATTAATTACTTGGTACTAACATCAGCAAACATGTTACTTTTTATGTGTGCTCAGAAAATACATTTTAAAATGTTGAACAAATTTTCCTCAAAAAGTTTTTATTGAGCATATTTCATATATACCATTGTGTGAGCTTAAGGTGTACAGTTTGTTGATTTGGTACATTTATATATTATAATGCAGGTTGCCATTTTATTGCTAGTTAGCACTTTTATCTCATCACTAAATTTATCATTTCTTTTTTATGTTGAAAATAATTAAGATGTATTGTGTTAGCAAGTTTGATGATTGGAATGCACTATTTTTGTCTGTGTTCACTAGACCATGCATTGGACCTCTAGGACTTATTCATCTACTAGGTGCAATGGTGTGCCCTTAAACCACATCTCTCCTGGTCTACCACCCCCAGCCCCGGTCACTACCATTTTACTCTCTGTTTCTACAGGTTCCACTTTGTAGATTCCACGTGTCAGTGATATCATACAGTATTTGTCTTTCTCTATTTGATTTATCTCATTTAGCATAATGTCCCCGAGATCCATCCACACTGTTGCAATGGAAAAACTTTTTAGTGGCACAGAAATAGCAACTTTATGAAAGTTTAATCTTTAATGAGATTAAATGGAGCTATTTTAATTATGAAATGTAACATTAAACTATTATTTTTTGAATTCACTTTTTATCATCCTAAAAGGAAGTTATTTTATTATTTCAAACCTCACACATTAAACATTCACAAGAAACTAAATTTGTTCATAAGTAGAAAATTTCTATCATTTTTCATAAGAAAAATAAATAAATGTAATAAACTTAATTATACTTATGAAGAAAATGAATACACAAAAGATTACAAAAATAAAAACAGCAGCAGTCTTTTGTGTAAGTGGAAATTCATCATTTTGCAATAAAATATTTAATTAACTTTGCTTATTTATTCAAGATAATGTTAAATCAATCTTTATATAAACAAATGACATAAAAGCAATCTAATTAGGCCATCCTAAGGAATCATTTTTAAAAATGAAATATAGTAGGCAGAATTTAACATCATTAAAGATGCAAAGCTTTATTCTCTTTTATATTTTAAAAGTTTTAATATGTGGTTTATTGTATGATGTGCATTAAAATAACTTAAACTACAATTTCATACAAAATGTTATATGTGCATAATTATGTATTCTACACAATGCACCTTAGAACTAATGTGAGCTGAGAGCTATTATTTTAATCACAAGTAGCAACTAAAGTTGCCCATACTCCTAACAAAATCAAGGTTTTATTCCTGTGCTTTAATTTTCTTCACTGATTGTTTTCTCACTCCAGTGACAAGTTCATCTTCCAGTTACCTCCAGGTGTAATATTCACTCAATTTTCCTTTCACATAAAAAAAAATAGAGGGAGTTGTATGTGTACACAAATTAAATAATGTCACTGTGTTCATTCCAAAGAGTCTTGTTTGCATAACCCACTTTCATCACCATGCCTAGATTGCATACCTTCATTCATGCATGCATTCATCTTTCTCTATCTTCTTCATTTAATCACTTACCCATTAATTTATTCAATCAACATACATTTAAAAACTTTTTTCTGAGAAGATGATATGGTAATACAAATTGAAATTATGTAGATAAGGGGGATCATAAAAATGTCTGGGAAAACAGCATTTTAGGTAGACTGTGCTGTAAGCATATGCAAACACCGCTGAGGCAGGGGTCAGGAAATGTGTTTGAGGAAGAGTAAGAAACTCAGCTTGTTGGAGTGAAGCATGAAAGTGGGAGTGATCTGTGATGAAAACTGACAGAGGGTGGGAGCCACATTACCAAGGATCTTACAGGTCCAGGGAGAAGTGTGAATACTGTTCTGAGTTATAGAAGATATTCAACATTTTTGCTCAGAAGGTAATTGTGGTCTGGCCTCTGTTTTGAAAGGACAACTCTCAGTGCTACGTGGAGAATATACTGTAGGATAAAAGAGTAATAGGGGGAATAGGTAGAGACTGGAACGTCACATCAAGAGTACCTAAGCTCAGGAGGCCAAAGCATCACAGAAAATGGGAAAAGTGCCATTGTTTTAATACATAATGAAATTCAAGTGTAAATGATTTTTTAAAAACTAGGCAAAAGAGGACACAGACCTGAAAATAATAATGACACAAAATAATGGTAATAGCTAATGGTGAAGCAGTACTTACTACATAGTAAAAACATTTACATATATTAACTTAATTATTTTAACATATTTATTTAATAAATAACAAATGAATGATAATGAATTAGTCAAAGAGTTAGCCAAATTCAAGGTTAAGGGAATAGCCCTTCACATGACCAACTCTTCCCAAAACTTCAGACATCTGCCACAAGTTCAGGGATCTCAGGGGCCATCCTCACTTCTGACCTGCTATCTCCAAAGTAAGAGGCTCCTACAACCACACTCAATTTCCATAATTCTCTAGAATGATTTACAGAACTTAGAAAAGCTCTGCATTTGTGATTTCACTTCTGTTGTAGCAAAAAAAAAAAAATGCAAATAAAAACCAGCCAAAGGAAGAAATACGTAGGGTGGAAGGGTGGAGTCCGGAACTGCTAGGACTGAAACTGCTAGGACCATGGCTGCTATGTCCTCAGTGATGGATGACCATTCTGTCCTTGATGTGTGGCAGCACACAAATGGAGTATTGCAAACTCAGAAAATGTGTGCAAACCTCAGTGTCTGGAGTTCTGTTGATATTTTATTACATCAGCATAATAAATTGAATCACCATCCATAATGTTGAACTTAATCTCCATCCCTTGTCCCTCCCCAGAGGTCTGCCCTGTATCACAGGCATCAGCATCCCAACCCTAACCACGTGGTCTCTCTGCATGGCCAAGGCCTCACTCTAAGACTATCAGTTAAGGCTGGTCCTATCTTTTGTTATGCCACTAACATAAATTATCAGATGTGGTTTGATGGACCCACAATGAACAAGGTAAACACTCCTCTAACTCTAAAAATTCCAAAGATGAAGAAGTTGGCTACCAGAAACTGGGACAAAACCCAGATCTCTTTTTGGGCATAATTAATTTTAACAATATGGTGATAATAATAATAATACAGGCAACCACAAAAACAATAATAATAACAAATGATTTAAAAGCACTACATATTAGGGAAATGTGCAGTAGTAACTTGTTAATTTTTCATAACAATTTATAACACTATTATCTTCACATTACAGATGAAGAAACTGGGGCACACATTAATTAACTTGCCCAAGGCCAAGGGTCAATAAGGGGATTGGGTGGCTGGGAGAAACAGGTAAAGGGATTAGGCAAAAATAAAACTCAGAGACACAGACAGCAATCTGGTGCTTACCAAGGAAAGGCGGGTGGAACGGGTGGGAGATGGTGAGGGGGATCAATGGTGACAGATGATGGGGGTGGTGAACATAATACAGCATACAGATGATGTGTTATAGAGTTGAACCCTTGAAACCTCTATACTTTTATTAACTAGTGTCTTCCCAATAAATTCAATAAAAATTAAAAATAAAGAAGGATATAGGCACAGAACTGGAACTTTCAGGGATGATCTCTGACTCTGTGGTTTAAGCAACAATACTGTGCTGCTCACCTGTATGGATATCTGACATTCAATCTGGAAACAGCATCATTA
Source organism: Anoura caudifer (assembly GCA_004027475.1). NCBI lineage: Eukaryota > Metazoa > Chordata > Mammalia > Chiroptera > Phyllostomidae > Anoura > Anoura caudifer. The sequence continues at coordinate 10,640 of PVKU01000232.1, forward strand.
GGAGGCAGAACTAGATGGAAAATGAGGGCCGAAGGTGCTTCCATCTAAGACCCCACACTTCCAACCTATAAGGAGCGGTCATACCATGGAAGAGGCTCTACACTGAGTGATGCCAAATGCATGATGATTAATGTCACTTATACCCTCAACGGTATCTTGAAGTTCTGCTGTATTCTTCCAGTCAGCTTTCTCTCATATCCCTTACAACCGTTTTCAAAAAATGCCATCCCTCTTCCTTTTAGTGTTCTCAGAAATAGCAATCAAAAGCCTCTTCTTCTGCTGTAAATGTTGAGAGAAGTGGATTCTGTGATCTTCAGCTTTTTTTAAACAATGTAACTGCTTTTGAAAAGAGCATGAGAGGTCACCATGCGGTCTCCTGTGGAGTCCCCTGGCTTCATATCAACCAAAGTTCTAGAGGTGAAACTTGACTGGTCTTGACTAGATTACCCCAGGACCTAAAGATGATTTTAGGGGTTGGAGAAGGGGGTAATTGAAAAAGGAGGGGAGCTAGAGATTCTAAAACACCGATGATATAACTCAGGGTCTACTTTATATCCTTTTCTCCTTGCAGTCTGTTTGCTGTACCTAGGAGATCTCTGGGATGCTCAGTTTTAAATAGCAGCTTTACTTTGAGAAAGGAAAGAGGAATTCCTGACATCTATTGGCTGGTATTTCTCCTTGGCAATACACATTAGGCCACTGTGTTCCCTATTTAATATAAACAATTTGGTAGAATACCAACATAAAATGAGATCGCTGGGTGACTGATGGGATGTGACAGAAATAATGCCGTTTTGTAATCATGTTTGAGTGCTAACAAAAGCTACCTATGGTGCAACCACGGAAAGGACCAAACATTCCCCCTTCTGGGCTAGCGGAGTGACTGCTGCTTCTTTACTGATTAACTCTAGTCCTGCTCCATTCATTCCTCCCACCTCCCAAATAAGAATTACTAGGGTACTCCATCATAGAATCGCCTTGCCTTATAAAAACACTCAACTCAGAACATATTTCTGGTATCCTGTCCAAAAGCACCCCACATGAAAACTTAAATTATAAACCAGAATAAAGCTTTAAATCTTTAATAATGTTAATTTTCAACTGCTAACTTATGCCCTACTTAATACTCTCTCACTGACATATTTCACAGTTCCCTGTAGTATGTGATATTTTCACTGTAAAAATCAGGGGAACCAACTGTATTTGATGACAGGTGTGTTTCTTGTGATCTTTGGCAGGTGAACACTGACAGTCTGTTAATGTCCCAGAATGTATTTCTAGTTTAGGATTTCTTTATGAAATCCAGAACCATATATCAACTGTATACTGCTCAGTCCCCAAATTTATTCCTCAGGTGGATGACAACTTGTAAATTCTAAACTGAAACTGAAATATATATGTCTCCCTCACTTGCTTTTATTTATTATTTATTTTAACTAATGACAGTACTTTCCACCAAGTTTTTTTTTATTAAGACTTTATTCTATTAGAGCTGTTTTAGATTCACAGAATAATTGGGAGGAAGGTACAGAGATTTACCGTATACCCTTTGCCCCTGCACAGGCACAGACTCCCCCTTCACCCACCAGAGTGGTGCATTTGTTGCCATTGATCGAACCCCAGCTCCATAGTCGGCATTAGGATTCGCTCTTGGTTCTGCATATTCTACAGTTTTAGGCAAATATATAATGACCTGCATTCATTATTATGGCCCATCAAGGTTTTTAAAGCCAGAAATATTGGAGTAATTTGTTGTTCTACTCATTGGCATGGAAAGTCTTGTGTCCTGAAAATACCCCTAGTCCCACGAAAACCGAGACATTTGATTATTATATATCAATTGATACTTCCTAAATATGTTTTGAACTTAGATGGATCCCTTGTAAAAAATACCATTACCTGAGTCCATATGCTTTATAATATCTTTCTTCTGGAAAGATTTTTAAAAAAATTTACTATGCAAGGTGAACAAGGTAAATGTCAAATCAAATTATAGTTAGTTTTTAGTTTACTGCCTTTTATTCTCATATTGGCTTCAAGATAGCATCCAAAAACCTCTTCATTTTCTAAAACAATAAGTGTAGCAAACTATAGCCAAATCCAGCCAGGCTGATTGTTTAAATAAAGTGTTACTGGTACACAACCACATCCATTTACATACACCAATGGCTGCTTTCAAGCTACAATGGAAGAGTTAGGCGGCTATAAAATAAGAAGACTATAGTATTGTGGCTTTTCACAGAAAATGTTTGCTAACCTCTGATACTTAAGGTGTGATCTACAAAGTCCTGGCAGCTCAGAAACTATGGTAAGATAAATACACAAACTGAGAGGAAAGATCTAAAGATGTTAATATCAATTTGACAGTGTAATTTAATGTGTGTTCAATCTAATTATCTAAAAATAATTAGTCAAGCTTTTATTTTTCATGTCTTTTTCATTTATTTGTTGTTACTGAAAAAGAAGTGGTTCCTAAAAGATTGGTGTGTATGTGTGAGTGTGTGTGGAGGGAGGAGGATGCCCCTTCATATCTGGTGGTCTGAGAAGCATTGGTCTGCCTGGCTCTGCTATATCAGCCTTGTCATGGAGCATTTCCCCTTAGCTTCCACATTTCAGCACTTCTGGAGTCTCTCCATTTCAATGGGTTATTCTTTCCTTTACTTGACTGTCAATATATCATTCTTTCTCCCTGCATCTCCTACTCTTCCTTCCGCCAAACTTTGCATCGGACCAAGTACATCTCAATAGCAACTAAAATATCCATTCTTAATCAATGCATTTTAAACCTCTCCAATCAACTAATATAAATGAGGGAATATTCCCCTCTATTGCATTTTTTAGAATTTCACACATATTCTTCAGTATCTGAGGCAGAGAGAGGGCAAGTCAAAATGGCAAGAGCATAATTGTCTGAATCAACTATTTGGTCAGGTATCTAGTGACTTCAGATGATTGAAGTAATTAAATACATATTTTAATCTTCCCTAAATAGACTTCTACTGGGACTTTTTTTTTTCTAAAAAAGCTTCAAACTTATAATTCAATCATTTTCTGTCCACAAATGGATTCCAGCTTTTTGTTCAAAATAATGTGTACACTTTCTGCTTTCTGGTACCTTTTAGCCGGCCGGCCAGCTCACAGAAATTTATATTGCTGCCATCCTTAAAAGCCTCCAGGAGTCATTCATCCCTGTCCATAGGATGTTCTGAAGGCCAAGGAGGACAAGTTGCCTCTCGTATAATGACTTCACAAACTCATACTTCTCAATAACTTGAAAAGCTTTTAGGACTGCATTTATTGCTATACAGATGCATAAATTATTCAATTTATTAAGCTTTGTGTGCTCTCAATTCAATAATCTTCATCATAATTTGATTCGGATATGCAAACTAAGATATCAATGATGAAAGCTTAAGTAATTGATTTATTTTCCCCTAAATGAATAATTTTTAAATTATATAGTACTAGGCAAACCAGCAGCATCTGGTATTTCTCTGCAAATCTATTAGTATTATAGTGGTTTCTACTAAGATAACTGATTCATTATATTGTTCAAATATTATTATATGTAGACACATCATACATATCTATATGTGTATATGTATATGTATAGATATATATTATAAACCAGTCAATAAATTTGTTTTAATATTTCCTAATCAAATAACTATGATTTCATTTACATCTTGGTTGTTAAATTATCTTATTTTTATGATAGAAATTATATAGAAAAGTTATATTACAAAAGAAAAATAAATAATCAAGAGGTATTTTATGATATTTAGAGTATTCCATATCTCCCAAGTGACAATTAATTTCCGACACACTAAAGGAAAAGTTTATCTTCAAATTTTAGGAAATATCCTTGGCAATAATTTATTCTCAGATGCAACGCTCTCACATCTTCCTATGAACATCAACCATGGGGTCAGCAGGTCCTCCTATGTGCTTCGTCTGTAACTTTCTGATGTGGGCATTTATACATGTGCAAATATTGATGAGGTAGAGGTATTGAAAAGGAATATTAAATAAATACTTTTGGGAATAGATGAATCTTGATCCTGATAACAGCTGTCTCTCCTCAACAGGACCTATGAGAAAATGGCAAGCAAAAGACACAATAATGGCTTATAGATAGCTGCTGGTCCTGAGCCAGCCGAGTAGTATAGCGAGCTGAACTGAGCCTGAGAAATAATTCATAGGCTTCTTAATTCCCATAATCTGCTAGAAAGATGAAAATAAAGAGATTTGTGGCATGGCCTGAGTAAGCTTCAGATGAATATTAAAAATAAAGAGACACTACCCTAAATGCATTCATTCGTTCCACTTACAAATGAGCAGATATGTTCACTACAGTGGATTTCGATAATTTAGCAGTGAGAGACAGACACAGTCCCTGGCCTCACGGAACTTCCAGTCTCTTGGTATTGCTACAGCACGTTTGTCTCCCATCACTTGATCGTAAATCCTCTGAAAGCATAGATCACGTTTCCCTTGTTCACCACGTGGCCTCTGCATGCGGTATAGTGCTTCCAACACAGAGGGTACTCAGTGCACGTTTGCCGATGTAATGTGCAAAATGTGCCGAGCACTTAGGCCATGTGTTTATTGTTATTACAATATTTATGACTGTTGGGCTAGACTGAATCTATAAAGTCTGTTGCGTACTTCCAGATGCAGCAAAAACTCACTTGCCTAGCTTCTCCACTGTGGCGCTTCCTGTGGAGAATTCTGTTTTCAGGTTTGTGAGCTCCAGCTGCACGGACAAGCCCAGGGCGCACACACAACTGCATTGTCTTGAGGCCAGTTAATATATACACTAAACCCATTATAAGTAAGTGTCTTTGTTTTACTGGGAAATTTAAATTACTTAAATAGAGCCAACCAAATGAGATTTACAACTCTTATTAATAGAATCTCGGCTCAGAACAAGAAAACTGAGAAAATAGAAAAAAAATTCTTACTTCTGTTGATTTCAAAGGATAGATTGTTGCAGCAAAACAACAACAACAACAACAACAACAACATTTGATAGGGCATTGTTAAAATAGTTGAAATGCAATCACTCAGAACATGTATTTAAAGACATTTTTGTTCAGCTTCCCCTTGAAGTGAACTGGAACTGCACAAGTTGGTCCTTCCATCCCAACTTCGCTTTGTCCCATCTTAGGGGAACGTGGTGTTATTCCTGCTTAGCAAGTTTTAAAGAAACATTAAGGTCCTAGTATCACAAACTGAAGTTGTACCGGTATCACTTGAAAATGATACTCTAGCCTTTTCCCCCTATGTATCTTCAAATAGAAATTGGAGAAATAAGCACTTTCAGGGAAAAAAAATAAAAAAATAATTTGTTTTTATAGAACCCAAGTACCTATTGTCTAGGAAACATGGGAAATAGAACCATTTCTAGTCTGTTTCTTAAATAACATATGAATGCAGAAAAGATTAAAAAATCCTGTGTCTGTTAATATCATTTAATGGAAACAAACTGAATCCAAGGGATATTTTAAAAGCAACTTGCTGAAATTCAATAAAGAAAAATAATGAATACTTGTCAAAAGGAACTTTTGACAAATATTTTACTTTTTCTCATATTAAACATTTTAAATAGAATAAATAACAATATGCAATAAATATCAATCACATAAATGTTAAAAATACTTAAGAGACTAAATTTATTCTAGAACCTTTCATTGTTTATCTTTCTCTGTGTTTATAATTTGTCACTCTTGAGTATGTATGGTTTAGTTCAGAAAACATTAGAAAAATAAAAATCCAATTAGAATATGGTGAGTGTAATAAAATTGATTATTTTAGTAGTATCATTGGCACAAGAAGTGAATGATAATAATTCATGTTATTAAGCATTGATTACTTCACAAACTACTTCACACTCACAGACTCACCATAATTTTGTGAAGAAGGTCATGAGATAAGCATGCAGAGGACCAGAGAAGAGAGTGACCTCATAGGGCACTAAATGATAGAGATAAGACAGAAACCAGGTGGTTTCTCACTGCTAGTTTACTGCCTCTTTTGTGAAATATTCCAATAAGTAATTAGAAGTGAGTTGAATACTCATTCCATAGTTGCCATATGTAAAAACACAGCAAACTACCCACCCTAAAGGTGTCAGAGTTCCAGTGCATCATCTTCTGATCCAAGGAAATAAGAACTTGAAGTTTTTAATCTGTCCTCTCTCCACAAGGACTACAAAATAAATCTCAGACATGTTGAGGCCAGAGAAGATTCTTAAACTCTCAGAAATAAGCCTTACTTACTGGTTCAGTGGTTCCCAAACTTTGCTGCACGTTAGAGTAATATACAGAGCTTTAAAATATCTCAATGCCCCAGTGATACATTATACCAATTAAATCAGAATATGTAGGGATTAGGGAAATTAATATTTTTTGAAGATCCATAATGAAGACAAGCTAAGGAACTACCGAACTGTCTCAAGGAAGCGGTTAATCATATGTGCACCCTGTAACACCCTCTCTGCACCTCAGAGTTCTTCAAGTTTCCCTGACAATTAGAATCACTTAGTACTCTATTCAGCAACTGATTACCTCCAACTCCTCTCTTGGAGATTCTGATTTAGAGGGTCTAGGGGATGCCTAAGGATATGTATTTTTAACAAGTACCTCTTGGTTATTCTTAGCTAGGTGAAGTTTAACAAACATTAAGAAGTGAGGAGGAGGAGAGAATTTTTTTGGAAAACAATGCTCCTTCTGAGCAGAAATCCCAGGTGATTTTTTAAAATTTTTCCATCAGGAGAAGAGACCCTGCTGTGGAGAGAAATTCTTATTTTCAAAATGGTTCTAAAACAATACAAAAAACAACAGTGTCTGATTTCCTTGCTGTTTATCAGGAAAATAATCCCCTTCATCACATAAGAATTTTGAACCGTACTACAAAGGAAGTCGAGATACTGGATTTGCTAATTTGCATATTTGATATTTTTGTGTATTAAAAATAAGTAATTTTTCTTATTAAAAATGTAGATACAAAATCCTTATAGGGATTTGATTTTAATTTGCTATATGGCAAAGTGATTGAAAAATTATATAATTCATAAGATCCTATAACACTTCTCAAATCTCATACAAAGGGTATTGTGATGGCTGATGTTTAGCATTTTGAAGAGACTATTAGAGAGCTGAACAAAATAAATTAAAACAGTAATTCTCAAAATCTGGTCCCAGTATTAGCAACATATTTCTCACTTGGGAACTTGTTAAAAATGAAAATTCTTGGACCTTACACTATGTTACTGAATCTGAAATTCTGGGGCCCAGAAATCTGGTTGAACAAGCTCTCCAGTTAATTCTAATAAATGACAAAATTGAGGACCATTTATTTTGAATAAATCCTTGGGAATCTGGGCCATAGTGGATGTTAGAGTTTACTTTTCCAAGAGGTAGAATCATGGCTTCCATATACATTTGCCCCTTAAACTCTGCAAGGGGTAGAGGTTCTAATCCTTCACACAGTGAAAAATTTGCATATAACTTTTGACTCCTCCTGAAACCTTAGGTGTCCTTCAGTATCTGAAGGGGATTGGTTCTAGGACATCTCTGCAGATGCCAAACCCCGCAGATGCTCAAGTCCACCTACATAAAATGGCGTAGATCAAAACATATAGTCCTTGACAACCACAGCTTCCCAACCACAGGTTTTGGAAAAATCCGCATGTAAGTGGAATGATACAGTTCAAACCCATGCTGTTCAAGGGCCAACTATAAATATAATGAACAAGTGTCAAAGATTTTAATAAATACATTAATTAAAAGATTGTCCAAAGAACATTTGTGAAATTATTCATAAGCAAGTTAGGATAAAATTGCTTGGTTACTTAAAAAAATTAGTCAATGTCTAATATAACCATGATGTTTAATCTTTGGGGCTATCTGTTCCACTATGAATAAATTGTTTGCATTTCTACCAGAAATTTTTTTAAAGATTTATTTATTTATTTACTTATTTTTAGAGATAAGGAAAGTGAAGGAGAAAGGGGGGAGAGAAACATCAATGTGTGGTTGCCTCTCACATGCCCCCTACTGAGGACATGGCCTGCAACCCAGGTGTGTGCCAGAGACTGGGAATTGAACTAGCCACCCTTTCACAGGTCTGCACTCAATCTACTGAGGTACACCAGCCAGGGATTTACCAGAAAAAATTTAACAGTTAGCTCCCTCCTTTCATTTTTTGCCCCCTTCTTCCTTTAGCAAATAAGAAGACCCTCTGAGCCTTGAGATAGGGAGGATTACATGCTTTTGACAGCATGCAGCAGTTACAGAATGACCTTCCCCCATTTACCCTTGTAAGATTACAAAGGCTCATGTTCTTCAGGGGAATGTTAACATCTGTATTTAACAAGATGTTGATAAGGGAAAGAGAACAAAGGGAATTAGACATTGGGCTTAATAAAATGGGAGGCATGAGCCTGTTTGCTTCACCAGAAAGCTACAGCTTTTCATACACCAGAGGATCATAGCCTTGTTCCACAAAGGGGATTAACACACCTCCCTTCTCCCCTCTAGTACAGATTGTTGGGGGTGGTAAGGGGGAGGTTCCAGTCCATAGAGGCCTGTCAGTCTAACTGGGGAATGGACCCTCCAAAGCCTACAGAAACTTGGAACTTGGAAAGTTGTTTGGTTATTTTGAGAAAGTACCTGTTTCACACCAAACCCAGGGGAACAAAGAAGATCTCTCTTGCTTGTGACCTGTACTTGCACAGTGCACTTACCTACTTTTTCCATGCCCATGTGGCTTTATCAGCAGCGTGACTTACGGCCATGCAACTCTCTACACTCAGACTCCAGAAGGGAGCCTGAAATAGACTGCAGCTGGAAACAAATGCTGCACTAGCCAGATGCTGGACTATACTGAACTTTACTATGGAGCATAAACTCTGGTCAATAGCCTTCATCTTGGCCCTACTGAAGAGAAGATTGGACTTTTTCCATGGTGAGATGGGTGGAGATGGGACATTGGAATTCTGGAGGGGAACCCTCTTAATTGTGCATCATCAATAAGCCACGCCATAGAACCACACCTCCTTGTGCAGGTCTCAGGAAATTATCTTCCTTTAGATAGTGCAAGAACACCACTTCTACTGATGACAATGGTTCTTATGAAATCTTGCATTCCAGTCATTTTTGAGTCCTTGGGGATTATGATTGGATAACATTCTATAGAAAAATGGAGGTATTGGCAATCGCTGTACTCAGCTGACCAGGAAAGGATAATTCATAGAAAGGAGCTCTGGTGCTAAGAAAAAGTTCATGTATATGATGGTAATCAAAGATTAACCATATATATGTGCACCTATATATTCACCATATATATGTGTGTATACACACAGATATACATAAAGCTTAATTGTCAATAAAAGAAAGAAAAACATTCAGGAAGTTGTTAAGGCTCAATAAATGGTCAGATTGAAAGAAGAGATCAGCTCTGATGCAGGTAGGTCAAGGGCTGACTTACGAAGCATCCTTTGAAATTGTACTTGTGTTTGTTATGTTTTATGTGCAAATTGAAGATCTTCAAAGACAGGGAATACAGTAGATTTCATCATGAAAGTAACCCTCTAAAAATATGCCCACAATGCTTTTCTCTTCATCACCAGAAATTGTCTCCACTCTCACCAAAACTACTTGCCTACTCATTGGTTACAGGCTCCTTAACATCCCGCCAGCCTTCTCCCATTTCAATCCATCTCATATCCTTGTTGCCCCACACATGGTGAGACTTGAGCAAATGTTTAAGTGAATGAATAAGAATGACACTTTGCCAATGGCAAAAATATTGTTTTTCCTCTCATATTGTGATACGGCAGCATATTATTCAAATGGACTCTTAATTCTTCATCGGAAAAAAAAATTAGGAAACAACTAAAATCTCATGAATAGGAAATTCTTTTTCAAAGGAAGACAATTAAAGTATTTTTTTTGTGTGTGTGTTGGATTAACTTTGCTACTGGCTTTTTCATCCATGAAAAAATTGGCTACGATTCTCATTGTCTTTGAACAGGGTGGCTTCACATTTGTAAAGCTGAAGTTGCACTGTTGTGAAAGCTACAACTCAGCAACATGCTGTGCCTGGTGATTCTGCAGTGAGTGCAATCTGCATGTAATGATTTGTCTGAGTACAAAAACCTTAATTCTGTGTAATTTTCCAGTTCAATTTCATTGATTTCAAAATTTAATTTTAGTGGTCTATGAATGTGCTAAAAACTCCCAAGTATTTTGGAAACTTAAAATATAATAATTTCAATCAGATGTTATAGAATTAAAATATTTAATCATTAATTTTCCAATATAATCTCCAACCTAATAACTCAGTAGAATACATATATTTATATTTATATTTACATTTATATCATATATACTATATGCAGTATTCATTCTGATTTGTCCTTTTCCTTTCTAATTATATCTTGTAGTATATTTACCCATAACTAAAAGCCAAAATAGTTTAAAAAAGTATTTCTAGAGAATCTTGTTCTGATGGCTTTTGATGAAGAAGGGAGAGAATTTCATAACCTTTATTTCCATGGCTCATGAAAACAAGGACAATGGACACCAAACTTCAGCTGATACTCCTGCCAGACTGTTTTAAACATGTCACAAAGTAGACCACTGCAGAGGGTATAAAACAGTTTCAACAAGGATGATTGAGAGAAGGTTTATGGGGTTTATTTCACAAAGAATCGCAGCTCTTCTATAAGTCTCACATGCATAATCAAGGAAAATTGGTGGTGGGTGCTTCTCACCTCAGATCTCCTGAGAGCATCTTCAAGGAGGCTACCAGGAATTTTGGGGAAAAGGAATGCCTATCTTTCTTCTGTGTCCCAGATATGAATCATGAGGAAAGACTATCACCTGGGATGATCTGATTCTTGCCTATAAAAACTATCTGATTGGGCAATGGGTTAAAGGTGAATCTCAATGAGATTGACTACTGGCAAAAACAGAGGAGGGGCAAGAGGCTGGAAAAGAAGCGCCACCTTCTTCTCAGAGGGTGCAATCTGTGGGGCCAGCAAGGAAGGCCCTTGGAAAAGTCATGCCAGCATCTAATGAAACAAAAGGCCAGCTTTTATCTTCAGTCAGGTTCTGAGAACAAGAAGCCAGCTTCTTATCACTCCAGTCATCCACAAGCTTTCTGCTGCGGGATTGTTTTCTCACTTTCTATATAGCATCCTGGAAATGGTCACTGACTTCTGCTGGTGAGTGGGAAAAGAGAAAAGTAAGACAGAGGGAAGAAATCAACACAGTCCCTTCCTTGAAAGCACCATCTGTCTTCTCTAGGCCATATCTGGGTCAGGGAAAAATTAAGATAAAAATATCAATTAGTACACTAGATGGGTATTCAAATATCTTAATATAGAATATGCTTTAAACTTGAGAGTGACCATAGGTTTTTTCCCCCCTAAGTGTCACCAATAAATTAATGGAGGCAACTGAGACACATCTGATGTTACGGGAAAAACATTTCCCACCATATAATTTTTAGGAGGATTGGACAGTAATACAGTTGCATTCTCCTCATCTCACAAACAATCTACATTTTGAAAGAAGAAAAGCTAGAAAAATGTGCTCCAAACAGTTGGTAGAACTTACGGGAGTAGCATTAAGGAAAACTTAAGCTTTCTACATTATTATTACAATTTCTAATTATTTTTTTATTTTAGGATGATTTTGTTGTTACAAAAAGCGCAAAGACTTTTAAAAATGAAGACTAGGTGAGTATCAAGAAGAATAGAAAGAAGGGGTTGGGTTGTAAGAAATATTTATTTTTAGCTCTTTTTTCTTAACTCTGTTCTAGTTGATAGGAATACCAATCGACTATCTCCAATAAACAAGAAACATCTGTGACTATCAGCTCTCCCTCACCCTACCCCCTCTAAATCCCATCAGTCACCCAATCCTGTTGATTTTTATCACCGAGTTCTTCAGATTTCTCCCTCCATATTTTTGGCACCTCAGTCCCAGCTCAGGATTAGACCTTCACATCTCATACTGACTTTAAAATATGTTCATGGTGGTCTCCATGTCAGGATTTTTGTCTTGTCCCTCTCCCACATAATTTTTTCAACTGTATTACAAATTTCATAAAATTAGAATCTGACCTTGCCATTCTCTAGCTTGGGGTCCCTCAATGACTCAGTCTAAAAAATAAAATCCCAAATTCCTTATAATGACTTATAATAATCTGTTCCTCTGTATCTGTTTACCCAATAAATGAACAAATCAATCAATAAATAAATTAATGTGTCATCTTCTGAGTTATTTGATATGTATAAAGAAAAATATATTTCCCTTTAAGTGTGATGTGAATTTTTGGCAAGACAAACTTTCTGTGCCCTAATATAAAATCCCTCTAATAATATGCCTATGTATGGCTTTTTCATACTAAATGAAAACAACTTGAGAGCTTTCTGAATTTTATATACACAAAATATTCATTATGTTGCATGTAATTAAGAGTCATAAATATCAAGTTAGCTGATAATTCCACCCTGTTTTAATTTATATAAAATATGTACTGTGAATATTGTTTTCTGATAGGCCAATGCTTCAGAGCTATTTTTAAAATTCAAAGAGAATTCTCTCTAGTTAAAGTCATTTATTATTACAATTTAATAATTCTAAGCAGTGATCTCTAGGATAACTCTAGGGGGAGTTTCACCTACATCTTAAATAACAAGGGCAACTTTAGTGATTATGTCTTAATTTGCCTATCAAAATTTATCTTCGTTCTTGCAACATAGGATGAATAACCATTTATCAGAGCTCTGTAAAACTTACACTCATCCTAAGAATCATGCTTTCTGAATCAAAGTGGCTACACAAATAATTTAAACAACTTAATAATTTAAATTTAAATAATTTAAAAGGGAGTTTCTCAAAAAAAAGTTAAGATGGTGTGAGGTGCTACTTAATATTGAGTAACTTCTAAGGGATAATTAAATTATAGTTTCCTTTCACACTGATTTGTAGGGAATATTTTCCCACTAAATATATGACATGTATAATAGATTTCATTAACCTAGATAGGAACTGATTTTAAATACAATCAAGCTGCTCCAGAGAGACTGAAAGTACCACCTCCTTCCCAATCTGGTAATGATCATAGAGACCAGCTAATCTTTCAATGTGGTAGGTGACATGGGCTGGGAAAGAATTCACAAAGAAAAGAAAAGGGGGAGAGCAAAGTTTTCTTTTTACTTTCCCAACAGAGGGAAAGGGCTAGGTGCTCAGAAATGCACCAGCCCTGAGAGGTCAGGTCTGGGATTTTTTTATTGGATCAAAACAGGGGGAGGGGATTGTAGCTGGGTAGTCATGGCAATTAGTGGTAAATCAGGAGGTTTCAGGCTGATAGTGCAGGCTTCAGTTTGGCCTTTACCTTTGGGTTCAGGGTCCCAGTGCTCAGGTCTGGTATGTCCTGTTTGCATAAGGTTTTTTTTTTTTAAGATTTTTATTTATCTTTAGAGGGAAGGGAAAGAGAGAGGGAGAGAAATATCAATGTGTGGTTGCCTCTTGTGTGTCCCCTGCTGGGAACTGACCTGCAACCCAGGCATGTGCCCTGACTGGGAATCGTACTGTGATCCTTTGGTTTGCAGGCCCGCGCTCAATCCACTGAGTTACACCAGCCAGGCCACTGTTTGCATAAGTTTTAAAACACCTTCTTGGGGGATGCCTTCAGTGATCTTCCCAGTCCTGAGAATAGCGGCTCAGGGACACAACAGTTCATTATGCCTGACAGATTTAAGGAAAGAGAGATAACTAGCTCTGGTAAAGAGGGCCAGCAAGGGGCTTTTATTTGTCCTATTTTGATCTTGTTCCCATCCTAACCTGCCCAGGACTCCTTCCCCTGGGGGAATGCAGGGGCAAAATCATTTCAGAAAGTTACAAGCCTTCCCAGCAACTTTGGGTATCTCAGAAGTGACCTCTTCAGAGCTTGCTTCCTCTGTTCTTCCATCGAAACCTTACACTTCACTGATCACATCCCTTACTCACACTTTCCCTTTGAAACGTTTCCACTCAATTTGTTGGATATCATTCTGGGGTAAACTATTTGGGTATTTTTTTTTTTCCTGGCTTAGGAGCACTGTGAAAAATACTACCCAGGCACTAAAGGCTCTGTGACTCAAAAACTGGGAAATCTCTGAAAAAGTACTCCATGTCCTAACTTGGATGCTGAAGGGAAAGAGCAGAATATTATTAAGGGATTTAAGATAAGATGGGTATGGAGAGAAAGATCGGTAAAAATGTTATATATGCAAGAAAATAATTTTTAGTGGTCGCTCAGGCCTAGGATCAATGCCCCCTTCTCCAGAAGGGTGATGCATTTTCGTAGGTCTGGCATCTGTGTTTTCTCCCCACTCCCTACCCTTTTCTTGACTCTTTTAAATGTTGTTTTTCTAATTTTTTCTTTATGCGTTTCTAACATTTGTTATTTTTTTATCATTTACACTCAATGTTTTAAGGTGTGTTTTCAAATTAAACTCTAAAATCAGTTAATATACTTACCCTTTTCCAAAACAGTAAAAATACTTAAAACACTTCCCTAAAATCACTTCTTCTTCATTAATGTCAGGTATCCATGGTTTAATTCTATCTTTATTTTTATAAACTCTACAAATTAGACATTATGATTATTTTTACATCATCAAAAGTTTTGTATTTACTAGTGCACTTAATACTTTGAAGAACGTTATTCACTTTATGTGATGATTATTTTTTTCTTCTGTGGTTAGGTTTCTTCCTGTATATACTTTAGACTTTTCTTCACACTGGAATCAATCAGTAGAAAAATTTCTTATTTTTTGTTTGCCTGTAGCTGTTTGCATTGACCCTTGTTATATAATAAAATTTACTATATTATAGAATTTCAGGTTGTTGGCAGATAGTTTCAGGTAGCACTTCAAAATAACACCCACTTTAGTCTAGCTTTTAAATCTGCTGTTCAGACATCAACTACAGCCTAATAATAATCCCTGTGTAGGTAATCTGTCATTGTTTCAGCTCTCCCTAAAACAGCATCTTTGGTAGTTCTCCATTTAGTAACAACACGGTCTAGGCATGCCTGCCTTTACATCTTTCTTGACTGGGACTCCTGATCTTCTTGGTTCAGACAACTGGTGCCTTTCACTAATTTGGGGAAAATTATCAGCCATTTTAATTTTGTCATATCCCCTCCACTAATTCTATCTTCCCTGTTTTAAAACTATTTTCTCATTTTTTTATTTTCTATGTTTTTGTGCTGCTCTCTCTGTAATTTTTTTTTTTAATTCTGTTATCCAGTTTGTTGTCTTTCCCATTTCTTTTTTTGTCAGCTGTGCCCTGCCTGTTTTTCATTTCAGAACACTCTTTGATTTACTTCCGTTCTGCCTTGTCATTTTGATCGGCTTTTGGGGCACGTTTATGTTCCCTCTTTTTATTTCTATAAAGCATATCAAACAAGCTTAAAGTTGTTTTTGGTCGCTGTACAGGTTGGGCACAAGGAGATTTGCAGTTGTTCATGTGGAAAATAATACAAAAAATAATGAATAATTATACAAGAATAAACTCTGTATTGCACATACTCACAACTTTAAAAATAGGACCTCATTACTCATAACATTATTATGAGAATTTTTTAAGAGCTGGGTTTAAAATCATTCCCTCTAGAGAGGGTATCTTGGTGGTTGTTTCCCGGCTACTGAGAGTGACAACTTCTAATTATCAAATTTCCTTCTGGCCACATGTGTTATATCAATTCTGACTCTAAGTCTTTGTAAGTACAGGTTCATCATTAGAGAAATTATTTTTATTGTTCTACTTTGCAAGAGCCAGGGTGATATAATAATTTATTACAAATCTCCCTCTTAATGAGGAATTGTTTTTATTCAAGAAGACCAATTTATGATGAACCAGGCTTTGTACAAAGATTTTCAATCCAATGTCTTATCAAGGTTGGGCCCAGATTTTGTGATTTTTTTTTTAAACATATGGTCAGTTAAACCTAGGTGTTCTGTAAATCCTCCAGTCAGTGCTAACTTATTTGTCTGCATTAATATTTTACTGCTTTGCTTCCCAAGGAATATTAAATTCTCTAGGAGGACGAGAATGTTTTTAACTTTGGGCTTACTATTGGGTAGTGCCCCAATAATACGAAGGTACATATCAAGTTGTAGATTTCTGACAGATAAGAGCAGATAACTTCAAAGATGATGATTTTTCTTGCCTTGTAAAAACATTAATCAGTTTTGTTTCTAACATAGCAATCTTACTCTAATTTTTAAAACATGTTTGTAAGAACTCAATTTCACTAGTCCCTTTATTAATGATATAAATATATTTTTACATATAATCATTTGAAGTTTTGTGGCAATCATGTTTTCACCTGTTTGAAAATGATATTCTGATAAAAGCATTCTTGCCATTTCATAATTTGGGGATTTGTTTGTGTGTTTGTTTTGAAAACATCAATATTAAAATTTTGTTCCTTTTTTAAAGGGTAGAAGAAATATACAACACATCAGAAACCAAAAATATTGGTATATCATGGCGCACATTGCTTTTTTATTTTAATAGCAGCATTCTCTGATAATACAGGCTCTGGCACAAATAATGGCCCTGTTTTATTACATAAAAATTGTTCATTAGAAAATCATAGTGTGTGATTTTGTAACATGGCAATATCACACTCAAGCACACAATATGACATTTTAGGTAAAATGTTCAAATTGCTGTCCATCTTGTGCAAGACTTTCAGGTACCCTACCAACTACACTAAATGGTGTTACTTTTGCCAGACCCTGTATTTGCTAATCTTACAATAGTTTATTGACTAACATTTAAGACTTCCCTATCAGAAAGAATTTTAACAGTTGGCTTCCTATTCGTAGAGGACCTCACTGAAGAATAACCCAGCTCACTACTTTTGCTAGTTTTGAAGTGTGATATTTAAGATCAACCAGGTGAGTAGCACCAGAGTTATGAACAGAGTCATGCCTTTCTGACTTTTATTCAACCCTGCATTCATTATAACAGTTTTTAAACAGTGATTGTAGATTTATCTGAAAGTACAAGACTGTTAAATTTTGAGTTACCTTTCATTACAATTATTCTCTAATGCGATGTTCTGTAACACTACTATATATTGAATCCCTATCTATAAAGCATAGTGTCTAATTTTGTTTGTGCAATGCTTATGTCTTCAGTAGAAAATATTTTCCACTGTGCCCACAGTAACTACTATATATTGAAAGATGTATATTGGTTGCCGTTTTTGCTACATTAAAAGAATATTCCTGTGAGTCAGCTTTCTGGTCTACTAAATGCCAATGCTTTTAGATATTGAAAGGTTTATACTGCTAAATGGGGTATTTTACTGCAACTGATTAGATCAATGCTTCTGCTGCAGGTTTTAGACCATCTTCTTTATGGCAGATTTATTGAGGAGGTCAGGAAACTTGGCACAGAGAATCTTGAATGCATCTATGCAAATGGAAAGTTAAATATGGATGCTGTGAGCCTTACTTTTAATGACATTTTATGTAGAAGAAAACAAAACTCTTAAAATTACATAAGAAAAATAAAATTTTAAAGCTTCTGTAAGCTACCAGATAAAGATTGTTTAGGCAAATGTAGCAGCAATTTAGTGGCTCACAGAGATTTTATTACTTGTATGGTTACACTTGAGCTTCATTTAAATTTATTTTCTATACTCTGTAAGTTTTTGCCATATGAACTTTGTATTTTTTATGTCTGTGCTATCTCTATGCCTTCCACATAAGCATTTGCTCATATTTTATTATCCTAATTTGTTTTACTCTTCAGATTCAGTTCCATGTTTTATAAATATTTTTGTTTAGGGTGATAATTACCCTTTTCTGATTTAAACCACTGTAGTTTCCTTAAATACGTGATTCAAAGACAAAATAGAAAGGAAATCAAATAAATATCAGGGCCTCTGAAGATCTTTTATTCGAGCTAAAGACACCACTTCACCACTACTTCATAGGAATAAAAGCTCTTCTTCATGATTAGATAAAACAGGATAAATCGCGATTACTTGCAAAAGTGTGATTCCCAAGTAAGCAGCCCTCCACATTCGCTTTTGAGTCATTAACAAAAATAAGGAAGCACAACACATCAACTAAACATTTTTGCAAGCTAATTTAGTAAGGTTAAGGTCAAAAAGATTTCTAGAGATTACTTCTTGGAACAGTTATAGAGTGAGATTAGAGAACTAATGGATAAAAGGAACCATGTCTGCAACAGTAGCTGATCGCACTTTGTTTTCAGTCTCATAAAATTTCCGGACCCTTTTCTCCATCTTTCTCTCACCCGCGTCAGGTACCATGGAGAAATGCTTTAGGACACTGTAGTGGGACTGGCTGTGTTCATGTCCTTGCCCCACCACTTACTACCTATGTGACATTAAGTGAGTTATTTAACCTGTCTCTGCTTAGTGTCTTCATCTTTAACAGAGTAAAACTAATACCTGCCTCATGGGGTTTGTGAGAGCTAAATCGGATCATAATGTTTGATAGTTACTGGTGCTGTTGACCAAATACTTCTCTCCCCTTCTAGACCCAAGTTTGGACTGTTTCTTAGCCCTCATGACTATGTAGGTCATTTGGCTCATTTTATTAGGCTCTGAGCATTGAAACTTCTCTTTCCAGCTCAGAAACTTCACAGTGTTTGGAACTGTGTCTGCCCCTTTATCTTGAGCCCTTGAAGTAGTGAAAGGCATCTCTTGGTTGATCTGTGAAGGATTTGTAGCATAAGTGATGAATGAGTCATTCTTATGGAAAGCCACCAAGATCTTGGAGGTGTTCCTTAGCGTGATGTAACATAGCCTATGCTAACACAGTTAATACCCGAAGTACTACAATTTTGCTTTACATAAAGAATAGAAACCCTAAATGAGTATTTATTCTTGTATCCATGATTACTCTGATAGAAATATAGATCTTCTGAGGTAATTTCAAAGGTCAGCTCTAAATTAAAGCAGAATCTGGACATTCACAGGCAGATTGTGGAGTTATAAGTCATGTAAAGAAACCATAGATTTGGAAGCACCCAAGTGCCCACCGGGAGATGAGTGGGTAAAAAAGCTGTGCTACATTTGTACAATGTAATACTACTTGGCTGTAAAAAAGAAAGAAATCTTACCTTTTGTGACAACGTGGATGGACCTGGAGAGTATTATGCTAAATGAAATAAGACAGTGAAAGAAAGACAAATTCCATATGGTTTCATTTATATGTGGAATCTGATGAACAATAAAAAAAGTAGAAACAGACAGATAGGGACAGAAAACAGACCGATGGCTGTCAGAAGGGAAGGGGGTTGGGGGTTAAGTGAAAAGGGTGGAGGGATTAACCAAATAGAAAAACCTCATAGACACAAAAATATGATGATTTCCAGAGGGAAAGAAGGATGGAGAGAAGTAGAAGAGGGCAAAGTGGGCATAAATGGTGATAGAAAGAAATAACTATGAGTAGTTAACACACAGTTAACATATAGGTGCTGTATTATCGAATTGTACACTTAAAACCATATAATTTTATTAACCAATGTACCCCTGATAATTTCAATAAAAATTAAAATAAACTACAGATTTTTTCTTTAAGTTTCCTGTTCAGTAAAATAATAATCTATACTTGAAATTAAATAATGTTTGAAAAAATGTACACTAAATCATTCTAAATGGAAATATGAAACTGTACAACTTCTTTGGAAAAATTGAACAATTTGATAAAGTAAAAAATGATTATCCCAAAAGACTCAAAGCAATCCAGCTTCTAAATAGGTAACTATAGTCTGTTTCTATTTGTAAATATAGTTGGTTCCTGACAAATTTTCTATGAAGTAAATCTTCTAAATGAAAAGGCCAAAGACTATTTTCTTTAATAATTAACATAGCATTCTTATAATACACAATTTTGGACATTTAACAAAAAAAAATTCAACACAAACACAAAAATCCAACAAGTAATGAAAATGTTGCAGACAATAATTAATAGATACTAACAACAATAATATAAGTATTATAATAGCACATGTGCTAACAAACAATTACTTAGATAACCAAATGATTAGTCTCAATTGCTCTACTCAGCTTCATTATTAGTAAGTAGAATAAAAAATTATTTTGTAAAACTTTTAAGAAATAACCCATACTTTAGAGTTACATCATTTTAGAACACTCTTCATGAAGTCAAAATCTTATAAAAGAAACAAAAAAATCCTATCTTATGTTTTGTGGATCTCTTATAAATATTTCTTTTGTTTCTAATTTCATTAATTTCCACCTATCATTATATACAGCCTTCAATATTCTTTAGGTATAATTTGTTTCTATTTTTTTATATTTTTCATTTTAATATTTTAGATCCTTGATTTTTAAATGCATTTGAGGTAATACATTTTTCTATTTGCTGATTTAGCTGAACTCAAGTTTTGTTAGGTAATATTTTCGTTACATTTCATTTCAAATATTTTTCATTTCCTGTAGTTCCTCAAATCCCACAGTCATTTTAAAATGTATTTTTCATTATAACAAAATATGTAAATAGATTTAATGTTTATGCCAAATATAATTTAAAATTTATATATATTCTTATGAATCTTTTTTTTTTAGATTTTATTTATTTTATCTTTAGAGGGGAAGGGAAGGAGAGAGGGAGAGAAATATCAATGTGTGGTTGCCTCTCATGCATCCCCTGCTGGGAAATGGCCTGCAACCCAGGCATGTGCCCTGACTGGAAACAGAACCGCGATCCTTTGGTTTGCAGGTCCGCGCTCAATCCACTTAGCTACACCAGCCAGGGCTAAAATATATTTTTATTGTGGCTTTTTATTTAATTACATTGTAATCAGAGAACATATCTGTATGAGGATATTGCTTGAAAGCTATTGAATTTTAACCTATATTTTAAAAGTCCATTTATACTTAAACATCATATATAGTCTCTATGTATTGGTAAAGTATGTATGTATTTATACATATAGACATATATCCCCATTTACATACTTTATAGTTTTGCTAGTGTTTGCTACATGCTATATACATTTCTGATAAAAATATGTTACAACATTTCATTATATGGTATTCTTATTTGTGTTTGTCATTCTGTCACTTTATGATTTTAACCTTCTTTTTATTTGCCTATTAGTTTCTCCCGTTTTGCACTTCTGGTTGCATTAAAAGAGTTTTCTGTGTTACAAACTTATTTTTTCCTTGTGTTTGAAAACTATCACAAGGATTACTAGTGCCCCCACCCCACGGTAATATTTGTTATTTCATTTTTCTGTAGTTTTGTAAACCCTATTTTTTCATGGCTAGCTGTGAAAGGAGAATAAAAAATGTCAGTCTCACCTAAGAAGCACAGCTATTCATCTAAAGGAGAAGTCATAGCAACTCAGAACAATAACAAACATAATGCTAAAGCATCTACACAAATATTTTGAACTAAAATATGCATATTTAGATAAGAAGGGTTTTCCCACTTTAAAATTATTAATTAATTCAATATCTATGGATTTTTCTATAACTATTTTTAAATATAAATTAAAAATGGAGAAGTAAAACAGTCTTCAAGATAAACATCATGTGGCACAAAATTTCCTTAAAATACTAGGTCTTTTAAGATGATGAAGAAGCCACAGCATCATTATGAAAGATCAGGAAGATTCAACTCAAGGATTATATGTCATAATCTTGAATTACATGTTATAATCCTTGATAATTGTATATTATATCTAGCTAGATTGTATTTCTGTGCAAAGTACATTTCCAGAATAATCAGATATGGTGCAGCTCACATCTATATAAACTTCCTGGAAAAAGTAGGTAATGATGCAATCCAAAATACCAAGAAAAGAAAATTTAACTAAGGTCCTCATTAGTGAGTAAATGATCAGAAATCTGAGGCAATTAATTCTGAACATGCATTCACATCTAAAAAATTTTTACACTTATGAAGTTTATCATATCAAAGCCCAGAAGGTAGAAGTAGGAGAAAATGCAGGTTTTCTGATATGAATCCTTGCTAATTTTCAAAAAACGTAGTTTGAAAAATACCTTCGGAAATCTTAAAGGTAACCTGTAACCAAATTGATAAAACAGTCCATTAACCTATTAATCAGCCAATATTAATGCATATTTATTCCATTTTTATTAAATGTCAAATACTGTCCAGTTGTTACAAAGACTAACACAAATAATACACATTCTATGCACTTGAGTATATATCCATTTTATTGAGGAAAATTGACATAAGCATTTAGTTATAAAGCAGGGTATATAAATAAGTGCAGAGTGCTTGGGAACACCATTAAAGAGCACAGAGCCCTGTCTGAGGATAGATGATCAGGGAATTGAGATTGTAATAAATGGAATTTAAGAAACATTTATAAAATAAACATTAGTCAAGCCAATGTCAGAAGGGAGCAGAGTAAGGGGATTCCTTTACCGTGAAAACTATGCAATAAAAATACATAAAGGCAAAGAAATGCATGATAGAGAACACAAAATCAGATTGGTGATTCTAGATGGTAAAGGGCCAGAGTAACTACAAATTAAAATAAGGAAGCTAATCAGTAAAAAGTCTCATATTCTTGAGCTTTATCATGTCCATTATCACAACAGTGTGCAGTTCTAGGATAAAATAGTTCATAAATTATGGCAAGAAAACCGTAAGCATAATAGAAAATGGCATAAGTAAGCTTGAATACATAAGCTTAGGAAAAATCACTCAAATACTCTAAAATGTCAAAAGAGTTAGCAAATAAAATATAACTTTATGCTGCATACAAAGCATACCCAAAACAAAATATTGTGGAACTGTAAATAATGAACAAAAAACAGGAACATATCTGTCAAGTAAATAGTCATGCAAGCAAGGCTGGCAGCATTATTTTTAGGTGCAATTAGTAATAGATACAAATAAGATATGAGAGAAAAAATATATTTAAAAATGACAGAAAATCACAGGTGAAAATTAAAAGCAGAAATTAATAAGTTATAGGTAATAATAGATAACTCTAAAAACTATTAGTATTATCACAGACTCACATGCTATAATTATTTTCCATGAAAGTTTGGACAAGAAGAAGAGAAGAAAAACACAAATTACTTGAAAGTGTAGAATAAACACACACATATATTCATTTATGAGTGTTATGTATAATTTTATACTAAGAAATTTCAAAATCAAAATGAATTGACTGAATAAATGAAAATTTGTGCCAGAAATCTTTAACTTCCAACTTTACATCTCATACCTCACTTTTGGGACAACAGACTCAGTCGCCTACTAAGTGATTCCAGTTATATTCCCAGAGGCAATTCCAATCACCTTTGTTCAAGATTAATTTATTATTTATCATTTTTTTATTCCTTATTATAAACCTTCCTCCCTCAACACCACTCCACCCTCAACACACTTATCACAAAACTGGTCGCCCTCCTAGTTTTATTTACCCTTGAAAATATCTCTGCCCCCTGCCCAGCACACTTGGTTCATAGGTAGTGATTGGTTTAGCAAACTATTTTATCAACAGTGACTGGTGTAACTAACCAGTGTATGTATTATAAAACAAATCATTAAGTGTTTGCACAAAAAAAAAAAAAAATAGGTTAACTACTAAAAGAAATTTAAGCTGGTATACATGTTGTTTTTAAAAGCAAATTAGAAATAAGTAAGTGTAAAATTGTTTGTTTTCCTTTTCATACATATTTTTACTTCTAATAGTGTAAAGATAGAGACAAGAAAAACATATATAGAGAGAAAGATACAATTTTGATATTGTTAGAAAGGAGTTAGTTAACAGGCCCAAAAGGGAGTCATTTGTGCTAAGTCCCACGTCAGCAAAGCAAGACTTAATCTCTAACCTAACTTCAATTTTAGCCTCTCCTTGTAATGCAGCCTTTAACCAGTCAGCCTGGAATTATTGGGTGAATACTAGTGCGGTAACCCTCCTGATAGACATCTTTCGTTCTTTTAGGGGGACAACCTTTCATGAAATTACGCATTCTTTGCTAAAAATTTTCTTTTTTCCACCCTCCTTTCCATCTATAAAAACTGTTTTTTCCCCTATAGCTCAGAGGATCTACTTTCTTTTTGCTTAATTTGATGAGCCAATATGACCTTTACGTGTGCTCTGCTTGAGTTTGTTTTTGACAGTATTTTACTAATGAAAATTTTGTAAATTACTTATGAAAATTACATAATTTTCATAATTACATAATTTTACATTGCGGTATATTTGCACCATAATATGAAATACACCACAATATGAAAATGGCTGTAGTAAATTAAGTATGATGTATCATTATGTGAAATAATATATTGTTCTAAAGATCATATATAATGACATGATAAAAATATTTACCATGCCTAGTTTTTTTAAAAAAGATATGTATATAGCACTATTTTAATTTTAAAATCTACTTATTGGTATGCATATAAAACCATTTTCATGAATGTATTTAGCAAAATCTGAGCTCTGAGCACAGAAATGTACCTTTATTAGTGCTCGAGACACCTGAATGCAGAAGACCCAGGCCCCCTGCTTGCAAACTGTATATCACTGCTTAGTTTGCAATTACTTTTTAGGGAAATGAGCAACATTTATATCAGCCCATTTTATGCATGCATAACTAAAATTTTCATACTCTTTAAATAGTTTATACTATTTAACATCTGGAGAAAGGATACAGACTGGTTCCATGCCTTCAGTGAATATTGATATGTTAATAAAACTTTATGTCATTACCATTTGAATAACATCGGCTAAGATTGAATTTAGGCATACAGCTGCCTAGCTTTGTGAGTGGCAGAAGTTTCTTAACCTCTCTGAACTCTTCACATCTGAAAAATAATAACAAAATAAATAACACCAAATTAATAATAAATTAATAAATAACATTAAATTAAGTATTAAAGTTAATAATTAATTAATTATGACAGAATAGATTAATGGTGAAATAAATTAATATTGCCTGAATCATAAGATTTTAAACAAACTAATAAGTAAGCAGCATGCTGCCAATTAAATCACAAGTTCTAACATGTTACTATTCTTCAAATTAACTTTCCTTTAAATTTATTTTCAATTCCTAGAGGAAAAAGTAAGGAGAAAAGAACAGAATGTGAGGAGAGATAGTTTAGAGTGTCAATGGAGGAACTTTGGGTCTAGCTTTGATAGAAAGAGGAATATTAGAACCTGCTAAGTTTGGGGATGGAGGATGCTATTACTGAAAATCCCTTAGGGCAGATGGTATTTGACTTTGGCTTTAAAGGCAGGATTTTGCCATGTGCAAAAGTGGAAAAGGGACATTTCATGCACAGGTACCATTTGTGTAGATATGGCTGTTATTAGAAAATATGCCACTTTGTGGAATATTTTATTTAAAAAGAGATTTATGGCATCCCTTTGGTTTTCAAAAGACAGTGTATGTATATTGTTAGTGGGGGTTGGGCTTTTTCTTTTCTTTTGTTTTAAAGTTTTTTTTCCCTCCTCCTTATCTCCCTTTGCCCCCTCCTTTGCTCAAACTTGCTTTGATTAACTTAAACCTAAACCTAAATAGCTGAGAATATGGATAATTCTCTAGAACGAAGAATTGCAGATAATGAGAGTCAGCTGAAACTTGGGAAAAGAACTGGGCAATTTGCAAATTCTTTATGGCATGAAACTCCATTTCAAAATCTATAGCAAATAAAAATTCCTAGAGTTAATAAGAAAAATACTGGTGGTGGTCCCATAAAATTCCCCCACAGGGGAATCTTGCCTCACCTTTCATGTCTGCAACTTTTTGAGTGGGATATTTACTTCATTGACACGGCTGTCCTCTAACTTAGGCGAAACCTGGATGCCTCAAGTTAAAAACAGATTGATTCACCTAGTGTAACATTCAACCTTTAAATTTACGCTCTAAAGCTTTACTGGAAATAGCGTGACCAGCTTTTAGCAATACAACTTAAAAGGTTGGGAGATTATTTCTGCTTGGGTCTCACAACCCTTGAATGTCTGGTCATTCCAGATTAAGAGTTATGACAAAACTTTGATAGCCTATGAAAAGAGAGACCTCCAGGGCTTCTGATGGCTGGTGCAGTCTGAGAAAAGTTGGTGGTGTTCTGAGGCATTTGCAGAAAGGCCATTTCTTCCTTGTCGGGAGTCAGGCCTTTTTCTTAGGAAATTTCTTTTTGTTTCCCCTTTTTAAAAAATATATTTTATTGATTATGCTATTACAGTTGTCCATTTCTCCCCCATCATTCCCCTCCACCCTGCACACCCCCTCCCACCCACATTCCCCCCCTTTAGTTCATGTCCATGTGTCATAAGTTCTTTAGCTTCTACATTTCCCACACTATTCTTGCCCTCCCCCTCTCTATTTTCTACCCTCCATCTATGCTACTTGTTCTCTGTACCTTGTCCCCCTCTCTCCTCCTCCCACTCCCCTGTTGCTAACCCTCCATGTGCTCTCCATTTCTGTGGTTCTGTTCCTGTTGTAGTGGTTTGCTTAGTTGGCTTTTGTTTTAGGTCTGGTTGTTAATAACTGTGAGTTTGCTGTCTTTTTACTGTTCATATTTTTTATCTTCTTTTTCTTAGATAAGTTCCTTTAACATTTCATATAATAAGGGCTTGGTGATGATGAACTCCTTTAACTTGACCTTTTCTGAGAAGCACTTTATCTTCCCTTCCATTCTGAATGACAGCTTTGCTGGATAGAGAAATCTTTGATGTAGGTCCTTGACTTTCATGACTTGGAATAGTTCTTTCCAGCCCCTTCTTGCCTGGAAGGTCTCTTTTGAGAAATCAGCTGACAGTCTGATGGGAACTCCTTTGGGCCTTCAGCACAATACCACTCCTCCCATCTCCACCCTCTGCTCTGTCTTGAGCTGTGCCTTTCCCAAACAGAGGAAATGGACCTGGAGTCCTATGCTTGTCTGGGCCCGGGATGCAGTAGACAACTTTTAACGTGGTATTCCATGTCCCTTGTCTGAAAGTATTTATACCCATATAAAATATCCTCCCCCTGAGTGTGGGTTGGACTTAATGGCTGCCTTCTATCAAATAGAATACAGAAGTTATGGACTCTCTCCTCTGTGATTAAAATAGTAAAAGATCAATGGGTGCCACCCACTTAAATATCTAGCAGAACCCAAAAGGAATAGAGCACAGGAGAGGCCAGGTCTCGCAGTAGGCAGGAAACATAAAATCTCTGAAGAATGGAGAGCAGACACAGGTGCAGCACCATTACTGCAGGAGTAGGTTTAAATCTGAGCATCTGAATGTGGAAGATGATGGGTAAATGCATTTTAATTTATATTTTTGTCAATGTAAGAAACATTTAAGCCTGTACAGGTTTACGGGTTTATTTGAGCCAAATTGATGACAATTGCAAGGAAGCAAAATCTCAACAGATTGAGAGAATGCTCCAGAGAATGGCAGTTTTGCACCTAATTTTATACATTAGAATCAAAGGAGGAGGCATAAGGGGTTACCTGAAACTCACTGGTGATAGATTAGGAAGGCAGGTGAGAAAAAAAAGAAAACAGGGAAATCTGTGGTATTGAATGAAAAGTAAAGGAATAGACACATACTTCTTTTACATTTGTGGGTATAGGACAGTTGGCAATTAACAATTAACATGGTAAAAGTAACAATGCAGGGGTCTTGTGGTCTCAACTCTGATACAGTGAGGGGTCTGGAAAAAAGCAAATTACCCTGATAGCATTAAGATGGTACATAGACTCAATTAAGGTAAAGCTGACCTTTGTCAGGGAAGATACCATTGTTGGACATGGCTACCCACTATGACTCGCTTTTAAGATTTTAATTTCAGACCATCCTGTGTGGTTACTTTACATCTCTTCATTTGTAAGGCTGGCAGGTAGGCCTCCCCTGTGCTCCTCAGGTTTAGTATGTGTCCCCTTTTCATCTGTATTTTGTATGGCTACCTGTTCCATATGCCCCATAACCTCTTGCCATTAAAAAGTCAATATATGGGGAAGGGTTTGCAGGAACAAGTATAAAGGACACATGGACAAAAACTAGGGGGGGTGGAAACAGGAGGGAGCTGGGGAGGGCTGGGGGGTGGGCCAGGATGGGAGTAAAAGACAGAAAATTGTACTTGAACAACAATTAAAATAAAATAAAAAAGTCAACATATGAACTTTTGTAACCATTAGTTCTCTCATCCATAAAATGGGGGTCATATTAGCTAAAATCATTTTAAGATTTTTATGAAGATCAAGTAAAGTAATATGCGAGGATGCATAGGGCACACTCAATATTGATGTGGAAATTCATCTGGGAATCAATAATAAACAAGACAGTGTGCTAAGTAATGTTTGTTGGATTATTTTCAAGTCTGCTTACCTCAATTTCCGTATGAGGCAATTTTCAAATACCCTGCTCCAACTTTGCCATCTTTATGTCTTTGTTAGTAAAGTTGAATTTAACCCCATTTACTTCTTCTATGTTACAAGTACAACCTTATCTTTAACCTTGTTTGGGGTTTCATATTAATATGCAAAGCCTGTCAGTTCAAACCTCACAGCTATATAAAAGACTGGAAATCTTTAATTTTGTCCTAGACCTTGATGCTACATTGATGCCAAAACTGTGTATGAGCCAACTGTGACAATTATTTCTGTTTAATTTTCTAATTTCAGTCAGGACTACTTAGCTTGCCAATGAAGTCCATCAGTTTCAGAAGCTGAGGCAGTTACTTATAAGCAGTAACAGCTTGTAGTAGTTGCTTTAATACCCTGGGAAAAGTAGAAGCCTCTATGGGCTCTTTAATAATTAAGAGATTTATTTAAATATTTATTAAGGCAAAAAAAAAAAAGTGCTTGGCACATGGTAGGCATTAAACTGTTTGTTGACAGCTTCCAAGAATAAATAACTGAAAGTGCATCTACATGCATTATTTTCCAAACAAGGGTAGTGGTGTTGAGAGTCAAAATGAGGCAGAAAAGTTAGAACAGAGAACAAGGCCTCAAGCTCTGTCCCTCGCCTTCTTTGTCTTGGTTGGAACATCACAGTCTTGACCTTCACTGACCACTTGTCATGGTCTGTGAGAAGGACCTAGACTGGGTAGCGGTCTGTCTTGGTTTCCCCAGGTGCTGCCCAACATCAGAAGGGGTCTATCGCTAACACCATCACAGAAGGGCCCGTCCCAAAGAAAAACAGGACATGAATTCACAGAAATAAATAAATAAATTGTGTTTGTGTGTATACATATAAGTTTTTCTGTGTGATCCATGTCTTTTGGTTATCAAACTGTTATATGTTATAGAACCTAAATAATTAAATGATATGGAATTTTCACTTTAAAGCTCGTGATTATTTTGAGAACCAAAAATCTGACATAAGACTGATTTAGGTGTTCAAAGGCAGCTCTAAATTTACTTATGTTGAATAACATAATGATTACTGTAACTGAGCATCACTGAACATTGGTGAAATACAGTATAAAAAAGTTTCTAGAAAGCTCACTTCCAACTTTTAGATTGTGTGCGTTCATGGTATGAGTTCAGTATAAATCTGCAAAGCCAAAGAGTTACTGTTTATTTATTTCCCTTACTAGTTAAAGCAACTTCAGTATAGGATTCCAAGAGTTATGCAATTGAATTATTCAGAGAAATAATAGTTTCAGATGAAAAGAAAATGCAATATTAAAAATTTAGATGTTTCTTTTGGGGTTTTTATTGGTCAATAAATTTCTTGTCCAAGGAAAATGATGCATGCTAGTCAGTGGTTATTCTTACTTTCTTGTTAAATTACTGTTCTTGTCACACAACTTACACATCAGATGGGTAATTTTGCAAGTGAAACCTGGAGGGTTGTGTTGGTTTAGAATTGAATGGTTTGAGAACTGAACAGGTATTTCATGACTGTTTTGGTTGAGGGCAGCCTGGATATTACCTAAGTGAGATGCAATCTGTATCTCTCCTTCCTGGAGGAAAACTATGGCACCCTAGTCCTTACTCTCTTGAAACTTCCCAACTGAAATATTACTAGCCATTGAAACAAGCATTTGAAATTTTACCACCTGCCATTTCATGGTTGCAATTTCAAGTTTAATAAATTGAAATTGAAAGTGGATTTCATATTTTGATTGGGAAAGGCAGATACAAGTAGAAATATCAGTGACATTAAAAGCTTATTTTGTATAATCAACTGTGATCAAAGTTTGAAGAGACGTCTCTCTCTTAAATATTACTTTTTTCTGTCTTAATTCTATCTTAATTCAGCTGGTAAAATTGCCCATTGTTGCCCACCTTACTCTTGCACTTTAAAATTATTTCTTTAATACAAAGGTACCTCAAAATTCTTTACAGAGCAACTAATTTTACTCATCCCATTTTATTTATTTATTTTTATTAAAGATTTTTATTTATTTATTTTTAGAGAAAAGGGAAGGAGAAAGAGTGGGAGAGAAACATCAATGTGTGGTTGCCTCCTGCGTGCCCCACACTGGGGACCTGGCCTGCAAACCCAGGTGTGTGCCCAACTGGGAATCGAACCTGTAACCCTCTGGTTTGCAGGCCCATGCTCAAACCACTGAGTTATGCCAGCCAGTGCCATCATCCCATTTTAATTATGCATTTCTTCTGTTTTATAATAAGTAGATTATACTGCTCACTCTTATTCCAACAGAAGCATCTCCACAGTATTATATCTTTACTATTATCATCTATTACAGAGGAGTTCAATACTCTGAGTCATTTGCATGTCTTGAAATTTTCTTTCTGAATTCATTATGACTCATTTGAGTTACCAAAATTGAGGATATTTTGATAAATTCAAAATGCTCCCTTTATTTTTATGTAGTGTCCTTCTTTGTCTCTTACTATGGCCTTGCTTTTAAAGTACATTTGTTGGATATAAGTACTGCTACCCCAACTTTTTTCTTTTCAATTTGCATAAAATATCTTTTTCCATCCCTTTACTTTTAGTCCGTGTGCATCTTTCAATCTGACATGAGTCTCTTAGAGACAGCATATAGATGGATCTTGTTCCCTTATCCAATCAGCTACCACACTTCTTTTCGTTTGAGCATTTAAACCATTTACACCTAAGATGAGTATTGATAGATATGTGTGTGTGTTTTATTGTTAGAGTGTTTTCCTCTGTTTTCTTTTTTTCTTTCTCTTCTTCTTAAAGCAAGCCCTCAAACATTTGTTGCAGAACTGGTTTGGTGATAGCAAATTCTTTTAGCTTTTTCTTATCTGGGAAGCTCCTCATTTCCTGTTTGATTTTAAATGATATCTTTGTTGGGTAAAGTAGCCATGGTGGTAAGAGCCCAGAAATAAATGCACACCTTTATAATCAATTAATATTCAATAAGGAAGCAAGTACATACAATATGCTAAACATAGTTTATTCAATAAATGATGTTGGGAAAATTGGACAGATAAATACAAAAAAAATGATACTAGCCTACCTCTTTTTCACACATAAGAATAAATTCAAAATGGATCAAAGACTTAAATGTTTGACCTGAAACTACAAAAATTGTAGAAGAAAATGTAGGCAGCAAAATTACCTAAGTGGTAATGGAAGAAAAATACAATAAAGATTAAATTTTTAAAAAAAAAGTGTTCCCTTCATTTTAAACTGAAACCAACAGCAAAATTCATAGTGTAATTTGCATAGTTAACATTTATTTAGTAATTATTCTGAATTAAGGATTATTCAGGTACTTTATGTATTAAACCAGGGGTTGGCAAATTTAATGGCCCAATTCCAGCACCACTGCTTTTTTGTAAATAAAGTTCAGTTGGAACACAGCCACATCCATTAATTTTCCTGTTTCTATTGCCACTTTCACACAACAATGACGGAGTTGACTGGTTGCCACAGAAACCATATGGCTGACAAAGCCTAACATACTTACTTTTCTTATCCTTTACAGAAAAAACTTGCCTTCTTCCATGAAAACTTTTGACCTACTTGACAACCCTTTAGAGTATCATTCTCTATTTTAAAGATGAAGAAAACGGGACAAGAGGTTAAGGAAATGGCCCAAGGTCATACTTGTATGCCTAGTAAATGGGAGAACAAAGATTAAACCGAGGTTACTGGCTCCACAGGTCCCCGTCTCAACTGTGCTACATTGCACCTCATATGAAGAATGATATTTGCTGCCTGTCAAGACATAATTATTCCATCAGACTTTTATTGACAAAATTGACTGGGCACTGATAGTTTTCTCCCAAAGCATAAAGTAACTTGCAACTGTGACTAATGTGAACTTTAAGTCTGAACCTCTGTCTACTTCCTGTTATTTGTATTAATTTCATATAGTAAAATACATTACACTGTAAATATTCAAAACGCAATATTCAATAAATCAGAACTTTTGTATTGTTGCCTGGAAATACTAGAAGATTCATAAGAATTTGATATGAATTGGATATACATGTATATATGATATAAGTGTTATATATATGTGAATATACATATGATATGAGATAGAATGTTTAGTTGACCCTTGAAAAATGACAGTGAATAAAGGGATTATGAAGGGATTCTATGCCCTCAAATATTCTCTTGTCTCTACAGCAGTTACAGGAGGCATTTTAGAAAATGACACTAGTTAGAAAACTAATAAATAATATTGACATTAGTACCAGAGTTTGAGGTAATTACTATAACTTTTGGTGGGATGCTTTATCACTACTTAAACCATTCATCCACACTCAAACCCTTTGGAAAATTAAAATTTCACAGTAATCAGAGCAGGTCTTTTGCAGCTGCCAACACGTGATAGACTTCCCAGTAACAGGCAGGACAAATGTTCTTTTTCACACATGAAGTAGGGTTGCCATGACAACACTCCCTGTATGCATTCAAATGAAACTCCTTTTTTCACCCTTCAAGATTATTTCCCTTTTCTTCTCCCTACCTAACCTTTTTCATGAAAAATTAGTACCTTGATCTTTAAGAGGCTAAAGTCTACCAGGGGCCTCTCTGTGCTCCCATATCCCTGTATGATGTTTAGAAGGGAAACACACACACATAATTTCACTGGATGTTGACTTTCATATTTAGCCTATCACCTAAATTAGTCAGACAGAGATTTAGACTAAATCAATGACTGTGAGGGCTCCAACTTAATTCTGAATCAGAAACCTGAGTCAGAAGCTAAGTCATGCGATTTTCGCAAACATGCAACAATATACTAGGAGTTCCTGGTCTACTGCCCAAAGATGAAGTAGCGCAACGTGGGACCTGTGCTGAGAGCCAACTGTGCTGTGCACGTTGGCAGCCTTCTTGATTTACCATCAGGTGATTTGGATATTGATAAGGCACAGATTCTGCCAGCATTTGATAAAATGCACAAATCCTTTCTGGTAAATAACTTCTTAGAAGAAATCTGAGCTTGGGCAAAATTTTTCAGGAGAGTTTTACTACAAAATAACCAAGGGTGAAAAATGAAAAAATTAAGACAGATAGAGGGAAAAAAAAAGAGAGAGGAAGAAAAGAAGTTGTCAAGAAAATAAAAATTCTGAGGTGTCCTGAGTTAAATTGCAGCAAGTTGGAAAGTGGAAGGGACAAGAGAAGTTAATCAGTTCACTACTGCCAGAACAAAAAGAAAAAAAAAGTCTGATTACAGTCCTGAGTGTATGTTGAAACTTTGAATTAACTTCCAGGTGGCTATTTCCAGGTTTATCTAGAGATAACAGCTGAATAGCCAATTATTAGGAACCACTACATCTTGCTTATGTATAAATTCCCAGACTGCTGACCACAACCAGTCCAAAGAATAAACACTTCTTTATGCACTACACAACTAATCCAGAATGAACCCTCCTTCACCTCCTCCCACCTTTTTTATCTATAGCCATTGTAATTCCTTCAAAAGTATTTGATGTGGAGAGATCTGATCAGGCCACTGGGGAGGAGCAGGGAAGGGTCACAGGAGGAGGTTGCCCAGGGCAATGGTAAACAGCCTAGGGCTAGGACAAGATTGGGTGAGAAGCTGAATGCCTCCAGGGCGCATGGAATTATGGGCCAGAAGATTTGAAACAAAAGGAGGGCAGAGACTGGCTCACGGGCTTGCTTTCTTTCTCCAGGTTGTCTGGGTCATTGTGCCGCAGCTCCCTGTGTTTCCCCAAGGACAACATTTTGAACAATAGAAGGAATTCCCAGTGCAGCCTAGGATCAGGCTGGCTTTGCAGAGGGTGGCATGGTTATTCTTCTTTGGGTGTCTTAGAGGGGCCAGGCTATGAGGGAGAAACCTGCCATTCCCCCGAAATTGTGTAGCTTTTGTATCTTATATTGTTCAAGTTTGTAAACTAATCCTATAGAAATAGGGAGAAAGACTAATATCATATGACCTCACCACTAAGTGGAACCTAATGAACAAAACAAACAAACGAACAAAACAGAACCAGAGACATTGAAATAAAGAACAAATGGACAGTGACCAGAGGGGAGAGGGGAGGAGGATAACAGGGAAATAAGAGGAAGGGTCTAGTCAAGGAGCATGAATAAAAGACCCATGATAAAGAAAAAAAAGACCCCTGGAAATGGACAACAGGGTGGGGCTGACTGAGGGAGCAGGCGCTGGGGCAGGGGGTAATGGCAGATGAAAGCAACCAGGGAAAATTGGGATAACTGTAACTGAATAACACTAAGAAGAGAGATAAGATAATTAAAAACTAACAGGGGGGGATGACAGAGGAACTAAGGAGTTAAAGATTTTAGCCTTAATGGATAAGCTTAGGTGATTAAAGCTATATCTAAAGAGCTAAAGATTTTACCTTTAATTGATAGGCTTAAGTGATAGGTTTAAAATTCATGTAAAAATCTATCATTCCAAAATTGTGTAGCTTGTGAACAAAGACTCCTTTCCTTTATCACCAAACCTTTGCTTCTGGAACTTTTGCCTAGAGAGTAGCAGCTGGCAGCAGGACGCCACTTGCTGCTGGGTAACATATTTACACCTGTCTTTCCCAAGGCATGATGTAAAAGAGCCTGTCATCTCCAGTGTTGGACATGCCGCCTTCTCCATCCAGCCCTGCTAATGGTGGGTTAGCCCACATGCCCAAGGACCTGGTCCTTTTTCTGGCCACCATACAGCTCAATAAATTCTTTCTTTTGGAAAAGCTTTTGACCATGAAAGTCTTGGTTTCACACAGCTCAGGTGCAAAGATATCCTGACCCAGAAAGAGACACAAGCAGAGTAAAATGTTGCGATACATGCAGATGAGTTCGGTCTATGTCAGTTGCTGTAAACTTAATGCACTTAAGCTCCATTTCTTTAACAGGACCCTATCTCCTTCTGTTTCTCCTTCCCTTTCCTAATTATTAAGCCCTTAGGAGATCAGATTCTGGTCAGCATTAAACTGTCTTCAGAACCAAGCCTCAGGTATGTTGACACCAGAAACAGAGTTTGGGTCAAGTTGAAGATAACACCTTGACTTCTGTTGTGTCAGCCCTAGGCCTTGAAAGTGGAAGACCCTGTGGCCCACACTCTCACGGAACCACACATAACAAAGTCAGCGATGACATCAGGACCTGATACAATGATCAATGACCCCCTGCCCTGGTCCAGCCAACGCCTAGAGCCGGGGAACCCAGTTCTTTTACCAATCATGATTAATGCCTTTCCTCTGTAGAACCAGCCCCTTGAAGCCACAGGGGGTCAGGTCTTTGTTGCTTACCTGTGACTCCAGGCTTGGTGCTATTTCCTCAAATAGTAAACTCTTAACTTTTTCAGCAGCAAACTCCTGCTCGTGTTTGATTGGACTTTGATGGATGTAGGCAAACAGACCTCTTTAGTCTGATAACATTGCCAGAGGATATATTTCCATGAATTTGGGTTTATGAAAGTTTTCCCCCATTATGTTATGATAAATATCATTTGGAAGGGTTTTGTGATGTTTATGATGTTTGTCTTGAACATTTCTTTAAGAATTTGGTACAGGTTGGCGTGGCTTGGTGGATTGAATGCCAGCCTGCAAACCAAAGTGTCACTGATTTGATTCCCAGTCAGTACACATGCCTGGGTTTCAGGCTAGGTCCCCAGCAGGGGGTGCACCAGATGCAACCACACTTTGAAGTATCTGTCTCTCTCTCTCTCCCTCCCCTCCCTTCTCTAAAAAGAAATTTTTAAAAAATTTTAAAAAGTTTGTTCTATGTATTCCTAAAACTTACACTTTGTTGTACTTTCTTTATTCAATGTAAATAAATATTTACTTTCCTATCTAGTTTTATAAGTATAATTCTCTATATTTTTTTCCTACAAGGGGGTACTCAAAGTTTTAGGACCCAGAGAGCATTATCTGCCCCTGCTTCTGAGGGTGTCCACCGGTAACTGCCTGAACACAAACAGATACCAGATTCACTCCCAGGTGAGTCTGTCAGAAGGAGTCCTGGAGGAAGTGAGTGTAGATCAAAGGTGAGAGGAGACATGGAAAGGTAAGCCCATTGTGCAAGTTCATGTAGCTCCAGAAGAGTAAGGCCAAGAGTCAAACTCCAAACCTGTTTCTAAAGCACATGCTCTTTCTTTACATCTCTCAGTGGTTACGTATAAAAGGATTGGGTATGGCAGGTGGAAAAAAAATTAGGTCATTTTGTGTTCAGTTTAGCTTCAGTCTCAAAACATGACATCATTATCCTTAGAGCATGTGAAAAGTAGTGAGATTTGTAGAATTAGGAATTAAAATAAAATTATTGGAGTTTTTTTTAGAACAATTAAATTTCATTCATTATGTTATCCACATGGCTAACAGCTTGCTTCTGAAATCATTGTTTAATTGTAAACATGTTCCACATTTAAGGATATTACTTATTAATTAGACAGGTAGTTATTTTCAAAAACATCATTTGATGGAGCTTGGGTTAAAAAGAAGATTAAGAAATTTAGAACAAAACAAAACAGTAAAAATAAATTACTAATTAATACTTATTTTTTTCTTCCTTTCTTTCGAAGAAGAACAAAATTATGACAAAAAATACTGAGGCAAGCTACTTGTGATTTAAATATCTTAAATTGAAGTAATGCCATGAAAGCTTGCCCCCAGCCATGTATTTGCACATTATACCTCTAATATCATGACAAAAAATGCATACATTTTACTGATGCATTTATGTGAATCTGGTTTCCATATTTGTAGTGTATCCTTGGAGAAAGTGATCTTCAGGCATTGTTAAAAAAATTAGGATGAGGAGAATCAAGGAGAGCCGTCAATCTTGCAGCCAAAAGAACATCTGCTAATAGCTAATGTGCCTGAATCAGCTGGCTTATGCCTATGATAAGGTTCATTACTTTCTGAGGGGTGAGAGCTCCTATTTCACCTGAATGGATTTAGCTACATTACTAACCCAGGATATGTACATTGAATTTAAAGGGGGAATAGCAACCAAGGCAAAATAATTACAGTATCCAAAACAGTATAATTAGAGATTGCCACGGTGCTGAAGGTCATTCAGAAAAAGAAAGAAAGGAATTAGGCTATTAGTGTACATCTGGATCATCTTCCAGAGGATTGTATACACTTTCACCTCTTGTGAACCCCCACCTGACCCGCCTGCCCATGAGCAAAAGGAAGCGATCACTGATTAACTCATTTGGCAAAGACTTTTGTCCTTCATACTCATTCTCCTTTTCTAAGAGAAGCCTTGTATTTTAGCTGAACACCTCTGCCCCAGGAGAAAGCCTGTGTATCTCAGACTACTTTGCCACCAAAGAAATACCCATATAAATTCATTTTCACCAAGGAGATGGAAGTGAAGCCAATTTACACACCTTCTGTATCTTGCCTTATTTTTTGCTCTTTACTTGACTCCTTGCAGAATCTGTTCTGGATTTGGTAGTAAGCCACCTTAGACCATGTAGATAGGGGCAATGTTTTAAAAATGGCAGAAAATAGAATGCATTTGGGACCCTATCAAATAAGCCCTGGATTGCATAAATGCAGGGTCTCAGATTAAAAAAAAAAAAAACAACTTTCTTCTTATGCATGTCTCTATTATTCATTATCTGTAATGTAGCAGCAGAAAATCTATACTGTACCTTTAAAATTTTTTTCATGATTCTGTTTAAATAGTTTTCTAAAATATGTATTGCCCACCCTTTGTTGAAATCCCCATCCCTGCTAACCAGTGATTGCGAACTTCTTGTAATTAAAACAGGGGATCTCTACTGTGTATGACTTCGAGATGTCTCCCTAATTACAATATTAAAGTCAAGTAAATTAATTAACAGATATAGATTGCTTACTATGTGTTAGGTACTGTGCTAGGTACTCAAGTACACAAACACATTCGGTCCACACAGCAATGCTGTGTTAGAAAAGCAATATATATCCTCATTACAAATCCTTCCGCAAAGATCATATAGTCCTAAATATTTGAACCCATATTTAAATCAAGGCAGTTGAAGTGTGGAGATATTTTATGTAGCTATAATAGTACTATACTGTCTCTGAATGTTTTCTTAACTTCTGCTTATTCAGACTTTTCTGAAGTGTATTTTTTTCTTGGGATTTAAATTCATTAGTAAACTAAACAGAGCTCAATATATGCAACTTGGATACTTATTGAATAAATGATATATGCACAACATGATTTTTGGAACATGATAAGCACTCAATATGATTTCAGAACTTGACAAATCCCATAAATCAGAGTTTGTTTCCTCCACAGAAGAAGTGCTAGCATACCACTTATTAGGGCAGTCAGGACAAATTGCACCAAGTTTTCATAGTTAGAGATTATTTCATGGCTTGGGGTACAACCATAATTATAACAGGACAATATAGAAATGTTACAATTATAGGTACAAAAGTCAGGAAGCAATTAATTTATGTTGGAAGTCAAAAACAAACAAACAAACCCTAACACATGACATCTGAGCTACCCTAATGTAAATTGGGATGAAGAGTTTGTATTAATTTTTTTTTGTTTATTTGTGATAAAATGAGTGAAAGCTTCAATTCTGTTTGTTCTTGTTCATAACAAGGTCTGTCCAGAAAGTATCCAGTCACATACTGTGAGACATTTATTTAAGATACAAGAGACAAGAAACGTTGTACATAGGACACCGATGCCTCAGTCCCTTTCAAAGTAGGCACCTTGGGACCTCACACAGTTCTCCCAGTGTCTCTTCCACTGTTCAAAACACTCTACAAAATCTTTTGTTGGAATAGCCATCAGCTACCCCATTGCATTATCCTGAATCTTATTGGTGGTCTGAAATCTCTTCCCTTTCAAAAGTGATTTTAGTTTTGTGAAAAGCCAGAAGTCACAGGGCACCAAATCTGGGTTGTATTGGGGCTAAGTCACCTGGGTGATTTGATGTTTCACCAAAAATCTCTGCATTAGTCGTGATGCCTGAGTG
This sequence comes from Anoura caudifer, assembly GCA_004027475.1. NCBI lineage: Eukaryota > Metazoa > Chordata > Mammalia > Chiroptera > Phyllostomidae > Anoura > Anoura caudifer. The sequence goes on from PVKU01000232.1 coordinate 50,015, forward strand.
GAGGCACTGCTGTGCTAAAGCTGCCGATCACCGGTTGCCCATAGCTGTAGCATCATTCCCAAATCCTTCTGAATCATCCCAACAGTTTCCGAGAGGAATGTTCAAACCTAGGGCAAAATTTGATGCCCATTCATTGCTCTACTCACTCAGTCATTTTGAATGTGACAGCCACACAGTACACAGGCTCACTCAACGCATCTACCACTCCCACTGACTAGTACAGTGAAGTCATCCTTGCTCATGCACGTGCACTACAGTTCACTCTCCTTGGCTGCCAGGTTACATCAATGTCCTGGAAATGGTTCTCATTATATTAACAATGGCTGTACTTTTTCCAGGCAGACCTCATATATTGATATGTGATCATCTTAACTTTACACACAGGATAATAAGATGGTTATCTATGCTACATACTTATTGGGTCCTTGATAAAATTTCATGCCCATAACTATCTTCATCACTTCCTTATATTTCTAACTTTAAGATTAATTTCCTATAGTACTGAATATTCTCTTAATCAAATGCAAATATATCTTCTTGTAACATCTTATCGGTTATTGGTTTTGAAGCTCTGGCTGATTGGTAGTCCACATAACTGGCCTCCTTGACCCAGAAATGAAAATTCAAGATAATCAGCACTTTGGAAGTAATCATGCCCTTGGATTAATGTGGAAAGCAAAACTCAATCAATACTTCAAGTGTCACACCAGGTAGTTAACCTTCTAGATTATGCCTCCTTTTGTCACATTTCTAATCACTAATATTAAATACTTAAGCAGGTCTAGTGACATTTGCCCCTGTCAAGCTTTATACAGCAAAGTTTATACATTCAATAATGTAGTAAATTCCATAGCAACAGTATGTATTCCACACGATATACTTTGTGTTTACGGGATGAAAAAGTTGGTTTTCAGTGATGATACTCAGGCCTAATATTTCTGAATATTTACGTGTCCAGTTGATTTTTATCTTGCCTTGTTTAGCCAGTCCTACTCTAAGATTCCCATGTTTCCTTATTCCTGAACTCCATGGCGCTGGAATTCTCCACTGATATGTAGCTTTATGACTTGGACCCTGTTTCTCAGACCTTTTTGAAAATTGACTGCTAGCTTGCTGAGCTGGGGCCTATGTACATCGCCTACTCCTGAATTTGACATTACCATGGTCTTTCAACTAATGGTACATACTCATTTTTTTTTGGGGGGGGGGTTCTGTCCAGGACTTAATGATCCACCCTGTGAACACCTATTAGAAGTCATCAATCTAGTTAGAACCACCTGCCATCATATCTTGAATTCCTCCCAGAACCTACATATAGTCATGTGCCTTGGGACCTGTACTTAAGTAAAAATATCAATTTATTTACTGTAAGCCCTCCTACTTGACTTACTGAGGCCTAAAGATTTTTTTTTAATTATAAGTGTGATGCATCAAAGACATCAAATAAAGAGGATAAACAAGGCAAGTGAATGGATCCATGGGAGGTGTTATTAGCATCTGAACGTAGGAAGATGGGACAAAACTTGAAAGAAGAGGTCATTTCCTACTTCCCAATTTTGTTTAGTCCTATACCATACCAGAGTTATCTTGGAATAATATATGGCATACTGCATTCTATGTATTGAATAGTTTTCTCTGGCTAGTATGACATGGCAGCGGGATGAAGTATTGAACGGATAGAGAAAAATGTTTCTTTACAATGAAGTTGTGCAAGTGTGAAATTGGCCACCTTGTATACATAAGTTTCTCTGCTATATACAGCTTTTTGATCACTGAACCTGCACAGTCTATGGGATACATAACTTGGGGGTTTTGGTCCAGTGGATAACATAAATTCATTTGAGAAAAGCCACTTAAATAATTTGTATTTCAGGTAAATTTATTGCAGGATCCAAATTCACCTTTTATATAGGGCTAAAATGAATGAATATGTGCTGTTTCTAAATTTGTCTCTTGGTACAGCAGATCAGTCATCAAAATGGGTCCACCGCCTATGAAATAATTTTTAGATTCAATCCAAAGTACATTTCATAGCAATGTCACATGTTGCCTTTGGAAATTTTTATTGCGGTGAATATGGATATTGAACTTCAAAATATTGAAATACATTTACTCCACTGAAAGGAAAAAAATGTTTTATTAATTTCAATATACCTGTCATTTATGACATTAAACAACATTTGATGAGCCAAACTGTTGGGAACCGTTCCGCCTGGTTTCAGGAGCTGTAACCCCCACCCCATGGCTAGGCTGAGTAAGAGCCCAGGGAACCTGTTTCATCTGGGTCTGTTCTGTCATGAGGCCCTGAGTCATTAAGGAGACAAAGAATATCTCCCTGGCAGGAGCCCTGCTTCTGCTTCATCCATATCTGGCCCTCAGTGCCTGGTCGGTTAGCCAATGACAGGTAAGACCCCTCAAGGGAGGGGTGACCTAAGCTAGGCATGACCACTTGGAATGCCCTCATGGAAGGGCTCGGGGGGTTACAGCAAAGAGGGAGTGATGGACCCTCGCCCCCCAGCTATTCTGACATAGCCTGAGTCCCCATTTCCATCTGGGAGAAGTCTTCCTTATCTCTTGCTTCCTGGCTATAATCTGCTTAAGCTTGAAACTATGACCGAGGGAGGTGCAGCCCTGTGCTGGCCAGAGAGGTTCCCTGGGTGATCAGGCATAAGAAAGAATTTGTAAAGACCTGTGAAACCTGCTTTGCTAAGAGTGCTCTCATTTAAATGATAAGGGTTGGAGCAATAAGTGAGTTTGTTCCTCAAAGTTTTATTGCTCTTTAGCTATCTGACCCTGACTCAAAATAGGCCCTCTGAGTTCTTTGTATGTTATCTATTGTTTGATCCTTACTGCCTGACAATGATTAATGAGCCTGTATTCCTATGCAAAAAGACCCAATAAAAGCCCATTGAGGAACAGGCTCTTGGCCCTTCTCCTTTGAGAGATTGGCCACCTCTCCTCCCCAAGCAGATTGTGTCTTGGTAGTTTTATTCTCATCCATGGCGGATGGATGGGGCTCTGCAGGCAGAACCCTGCCATACCAAGCAGTATTTTCAGCTTCAACTTTTTGGAAAAGAAATGATAAAAAAGGTAAATTGTTAAATCAGTCTTGTTTCACATTCGACTATTTCACATAGTTTCCCCTACATCTACTCAATGTTGTATATGTGCCCATTTTTATTCATCCACTTGTCTATTGCTAGATACCTAGATGGTTCTGAATCTTAACTACTGACATGTCATGAAGGTGGTAGCTGCATATGAGCTCTCTTGTAAACCTGGGCAAAATTCCCTCTGATACGTATTCCCAGGAGCAGGCTAGGTGAATGGTAGCATTTACACATATGGAATTTCCCTAAATATTGCTACGTTTCATTATAAAATGGCTTCACTCCACTATAGTCATGCCAGCACTGCCTAAGAATTCTTATCCCACAGTCTCACCAAGAATTGATATTATTATTGATAATATCAATAATAATTGATATTATCAACCTTTTTATAAATTTTTCTGTACTTGCCACTCTGATAGATAAGAAGTCCTATCTGGTTATTTTAGTTTTACTTTCTGTGATTACTAATTAGGCTAATCAATTGTGTTTCTCCTAAAAGATCTGTTTTTCTTTTTAAATGTTCTATTTCTCCTCTTATACTGGCTTTTCTGTCATTTTTGTTCTGTCGTTGTTTTTTTATTTTTTTTAATTTCTGGTTTACAATAAAATATCATCAACAAAGATAACCAAAACCTGTCTCTTTTTCTTTATATTTTGAAGTAGATTAAATACAAAATTGTACATTCCAGAGCTATGTCCCCACCACCACACATCAGGGGTGTTCTATGTGGCATGATAATTTGTAATTAATGGAACTTTTAACAGAATTCAAGACCAAAGGAAATTGACTTTGGTTCAAGAGAATGCCTTAGCCAATAAGACTACATTGCTATGTCTCTCAAAATTTAATTTTACATCAACTGTATAAAACCAGACCCATTTAAAACAGCAGATTTTTTTCCTTCTCTGTAGAAATTTGCATGGGATTTTTGGCAACAGCTTTAAAGTTCTCTTTTTATATTCAAGGACTGTGATGATTATAATAATAGCAAATGTAAAAATTCAGCTATAGGTAGAGTCCATTATGTGTCACAGCCTCTCTTAGAATAATTGTTCATTAAAACATTTGACAGATGGGAAGCAATAAAATAGAATTGCAGGATTTTTTAATCCAGGATATCCCACTTACATTCAAACCTAATGAACTCTTTCCAAAGAATAAGCTTGTATCACTAGAAACTACCTCATCGGGATGGCCTTACTACAATATTTCAGACTTCCCGAGGTACGTTCAGATACATCGGTAGTCATTTATTCAATTTAAATAGAATTTAGTTGTTGACCAAAACAATTGTAGGCAGAAAATAAACCTTGAAAAGAGTTTATAAATCAAAGTAAAAATATATTCTTTTAAATTAATCATGAAAAGTCAATTGGTTATACCCATGTTTTTGGCACAAAAAATCTAATATTTATGAAAACTACTAGAACACCAAATTAAGGGCCTGCAGTTACTTACCTCCTTAATGTCTCAGCGAAGGGGAAAAAGGCCTTTGTATAATTGTTTTAGTCAGTTTCGCCTGCTATATAATGGTGACTTAAACAGAAATGTGTTTTTCATAATTCTGAACATTTGTAAGTCCAAGATCAAGGTGTTAACAGATCCAGTACCTGGTGAGGACACTTTCTGAGTGGCATTCTCACATGATGGAGAGAGGGATGTCTCCACACTATATGCTTCATAGCCAGTAACTGTAATGGTCTCTCAGTCTGCTTAAAATATTAGCTTAGGAAGTTGTTGTTCTAGGGAGATTAGATAAACACATTACCTTTTCCCTTTTAGAAAAAATAAATATATTTTTGTCTCCCTCCTCCTCTTTAGGTTCCAATTACCAAATGACCAAGAATTATAGAGAAATTGGTCAATAAGTTTTATCAGTTAGAACTGATTATACTGCAAGATTTATATTCTGATTATTTACTAACGCCACAAATACCACAACTTATTTGTTATCAAATTTGGCATGTGTGTCACTCATTATAGTATGCTCATTGAGTACCTCTGTAGAAATGCCATATTGACCAAAACCCTATTCCATTTTTGTCCTTGTATAATATAAAATGTAGTGAGCTAGTATGCTGGGTCAAATATTGTTTTTCCAGATTTATGTCCACCCAAGTGAGTTATTTAGAAAAATAATCTTTGCAAATGCAATTGCCATATTTCACTGTGTATAATATATTCCCATGTGCAATGTACACCCATGCTTTTGGCCCCAACTTTCAGGGAAAAAAAATCTTTTGATTTAATTTTCAAATCAATTTTTTATTTATTTGTATTTAAAAACAAAATCAATGATCATCTTCCAGGGTATTATTTTGCATATAGACATTGTTATTGCTTTCTACAGTTATACTTTTAATGCATAGGAATAAGTAAAAGATTTTAAAAAGGTCTATATAGATACAGAATTACTACTAACCATGTATAATTTGCATTCTTATTTTTCCCTCAAAAATTTGGGCAAAAAAGTACACATTGTACATGGTGAAATACAGTAGTTAATGTGAGGTCATACCCATTTAGGATGGGCCTTAAATCAATGACTAGTGTTCTCCTAAGAAGGCTAAAGAAAACATCAGCAAAATGGAAAAGGAGCTAAATGTATGGGAAAATATATTTGCCAATGATACCTCAGACAAGGGTTTGATCTCCAAAATATATAAAGAACTCACACCACTCCAACCCAGGAAGACAAACAATCCAATTAAAAAAGGACAAAAGACCTGAACAGACACTTCTCCTAGGAGGATATACAGAGGGCCCAAAGATATATGAAAGGATGCTCAGCATCACTACCCATCAGAGAGATGCAAATTAAAACCACAATGAGGTACCACTTCACACCTGTCATTATGGCCATCATTTATAAATCAACAATCAACAAGTGCTGGCAAGGTTGTGGAGAAAAGGGAACCCTGTTATACTTGGTGGGATTGCAGACTGGTGCAGCCACTGTGGAAAACAGCATGGTCTTTCCTCAGAAAACTAAAGGTGGAACTGCTTTTTGATCCAGTGATCCCACTGCTGGGACTATACCCTAAGAATCCAGACTCACTAATTCAAAAGAACCTATGTACCCCAATGTTCATAGCAGCACAATTTACTATAGCCAAGTGCTAGAAACACACTAAGTGCCCATCAGTAAATGAGTAGGTCAAAAAACTGTTATATATTCACACAATGGAATATGACACAGCAGAAAGAAAGAAGGAACTCCTACCCTTTGTGACATCATAGATAGCTGGAGAGCATTATGCTAAGTGAAATAAGCCAGTCAGTTACAGACAAATGCCATATGATCTCACCTATAAGTGGAACCTAATCAACCAAACAAACAAATGAGCACAATAAAACCAGAGACTTGGAAATAAAGAACAAACTGACAGTGACAAGAGGGGTGGGTGGAGGGGTGTAATGAGGGAAAGAAGGGGAAGGGGCAAGCAAAGGAACATGAAGAGGGGACTCATGGGCACAGACAATGGGGATATTGACTGTGGGAGTCAGGGGGTGGGGACGGGGTAGGAAGGAGCAATGGGGAAAAATGTGAGACAACTGTAACTGATCCACAATAAAAGAAAAAAGGTCATGTGAGGATGGAGACAATGATTGGAATTCCCATAGTTTGTGAAGTTTATGCAGCTAATAAGGGACAGAAAACAATTCCCATGAGGCAATAAAAATAAAATTGTCTTCTATTAATTTTTTTTTAAGAATGCAGACTGGGGATTAAAGTGGATGATGATTAAAACATAAAACTCCCTTGGGAAATTTCTGCATTGTCATATGAAATGTAATACATATCTGCAATAGAATAACTTTTTCTAAATGCTTTTTAAATTTCTTTTAGGCAATTGCATTTTAACCTATTGATTTTATTTTGTGCTCAGTACATTTCCAATATTTAAAGCGATGTTTAGCATTTATGAGACGGCCATCAAACAGTTCTTTACTGATGAGCTGCTCTGGGTGAGAAGTTCTCTAGTGCTCACGCACTGGCAGTCTGCCTTCCCAGCCCTTTCTCCCTTAATGCCTAGAACTCTCCAAGTACATTTTATTGGCCTTTTCTCAGAGAAAAAGCAGTCTGCTGATAAAACACTCAGTGTCGTTTACCATCTGGATATTTTTTCATGGCTTACAAAGTGTACAGATTGTTTTCCCCCATCAAACACTTTTTTTTTTCACTGTCAAAGAAGATCTTCTAGTAATAGGGGAAAAAATGTTGCTATTCATACAGAACCTAAAGTGTCAAACAGAGAATAAACACTCCAGATTATTTACCAAAATTACATAGTTTTAAGATTCCAGAAATTCTCTTTTTGTGTACAGGTGGCTAACCTGTGGGTGGTACAGAATAAAAAAAGAAAAGCAGGTCCTACCAGCTTGAACTTACCACAGGATTTTCAGACTCTTTGGAGGGTTAATAGAATCTAATAAATCACCTATAAGTTTATAAAAAGTCTTTATTAGGTAAAACTCTTTTTCTTTTTAACATTATTTACATTTAAAAATGAACAAGCATTGTAAAAGATCTATTTCAAATGCAGTAAGCTTCATACTAGTTTTGATGTGTTTTTAGGTTGAAAATAAGGACCATATTGAAAATTTGAAATTTGTTGTTTTTGTGCTTTCAGCAAACATAGGAACTCATAAGGCAGAAAGGCAGATGAATGTCAAGATTGCAAAGAAAGATTTTTACATGAGATCTTGAAAGGACAACTCTGTGTAAACATAGGGAAAGCAAGGCAGAAAGAAGCATAAAAATCTTGAAGATTTCTCGCTTGGAATCAAGATTTCCTTTGAAATCTTGCTTGAAAAGGAAGGCACTCAGAATTTCACTTGAGGGGATGAGGAGCAATTGAATTGAATCAAAACTTACTTGCATAATGACATAAATAATATTTGAAATATGTAGCCATTCTAGCAAGTGACTAGAAAGCCATGACTTACTCTCAATTGTGGATTAATGAAAATGCAGCCATTTAGTTTAGATACAGTGTTCATGGCTAAGCAGCACTCTAGTTTTTGGCTACACGAGCTTCAGTGCAGCCCCTTCTCTTACAAATTTCCTCTCTCTTCCAAAGCAGGATTCTTCTAAAGATACCTTGGGGACAACATGTTAGTTGCAAAAACAGATTCTTTATCTAGAGATTCTTGGCTTTTGTGCTTCTTGTTTTATTGCTGTTATTTGTGTTTATTTTGTTGCTTTCACAGCTGACCCATTCTTACCTGCCAGGATTTAATTATCTTGGGCATTAACATTACTCCCCTGTATTATTTGCTTTGGCTGCTGTGTACAAGTTATTCTCATTTATAGAGGATGTTCTTTGTGTACACAACTGGCAACAGCTATCAAATCCACAAGTAGTATTAAATATGTAAGATGCTAAATTTTAACATTACCCATTAACATCAATTATCTGGAATAGCAATATTTTTTGAAAAATGATCAGAACTAATGCAATTTTTGTTTCCCCTCCATTGCTCCCATCCAGTAGTAGTGATCTGTTCTGCAAACTGAGCAGCTATCTTAGGCAGTTAAGAACGCTTGACTGGGCTCCAGTTCTAGCTTCCAAAGAAGCAGCTTCCTTTCCAAGGCATCTTTTGTACCCCCCTCCTTTGTCATTGAGCAGGGCTCTTTCTTCACATTATCACCTCTGCCCAGTGCTCCTCTTTACCTCTCACAGGAGAACAGCAATTCACCACTAAGGCCGCTTACATCATATGGAACATTATTATATCCATAAAGGATACAGCGTAGAAATGTGAGTTAACTTCCTAAAAGAAAACCTGTTTGCTGACTTCAACATTCAATCTGCATATAAAATATTTGATTAAATTTATGATTTTGTAAGTTATAGGGAAAATAATCATATTTTTGAAGAATCCAGAGACATATCTTCCTTGCTTTTGTTTTCTATTTCTCCTTATTTCCTTATGTCTGCCTTTTAAAGAAGTTATGTTTTCCTTGTGTAAGATGGATATTCTTATTAGAACTTATAATTAAATATCTATTTGACTTTGTAAATAAAGTAGCTTGAAGCAGCACAGCAATGCACCCAATTTCTATTAAGTTGTCTTGCTCACAGCTTTTAACATAAATAGAGTAACAAATTTTCCTCAAGTAATGAATTAGTTTTCTTCAATTTACAGCTTCAAAAAGCTGAATATGAAATTCATACATGACCTGATGGCTAGTCAACTGTAAATCCAGAGTTTTCTAAGCAATTTAGATTTTGTTTTATTTGATGACTAAATTTTATTTTAATTTTAAAAGGTATTTATAAGATTGAATACTCAAAAAATTTTATGCATGCAAACGTGTTATCATTATCTACATTAGGGAAATAAGTTCAACAAAATGTTAGTCTTATATCCAGTTAAATTAAAAAAAGATGTTTTATTCTGTTATTTGTTTTGTAAAAGAAAGTTCTTAGAAAGTACAATTTGAGGGGTAGCATATATGGAGGTTAAAAATACATCCATAAATTATGTTAAAGCTGTATGTGCAGATGTGAAGTTTTTCTAGTGTATGTAAAACTTCAATATTGGCTTAACTACTTTTTAAAAATCACTTACACATGTTTATTGAATGCCTACCATTAAAAAAAAAACCATGAAACTCTCAATTCTTATATGTGCAAGTTTTTTCTGTTAATTATTAATAAACAATTATTTTATGTTTATTTGTTGATTTCAATGTATAATGTCCTTAAATATGAAAACTGAAATTTATTTTGTAATGTATTACTTACATAAGCAATTTATTAGATGCTCATCCTTCAGTATTGAATTATATTTTACTTAGTTGAAAGTATTTTATAAATACATAAGTAAACATTTATTGTAAAACATTTAGGTAATATGAAATATAAACAAATTGTATTCGGACAAACTGCCAGTAAATGCTTCAGTAGACTGAGTAGTTGGATGATTTCCCCGTGTATCTGCTACAGAACCCCAGCGTATGTGGTCCTGAAACCAATGTGTGGGTCCCACTACCCGCCACCAAGAATGCCAGAGTTTGGTAAAAAGGAAAGGAACTGTTTATTTAAAAGTTATACTGATTTAGAAAAATGGCGGAATTCTGCCATCAAGTCCTACTCCCTTTAAAAATACCCACAAACACATACACTCACTCCTTCCTCCCTTTTGACAAATCAGGCCAGTTTCAGAGTACGCCAGTCAGGGGTACCATCTTTCAGGAGAAAAAGAAGTCCACGCATTAACATTCCCCAGTCTCAGTTCAGCATTCCCAGCTTCTCCCAGTAATCTGCTTGCTAGGCAGACTCCCAGCATCTTCATCATCCATGTAGCCATGTTCCCCAGCTCTTAATCCAAAATACCCCTTTTCAACCTGCATGGCCAAGAGAGAGAATGGCTGCTGTGCCTAGTTTAAATTCCTCACCTGGGGCCTCCTCCATAACCCCATTTCCCACTCCTCCCACAACTGGCTACATTTTGCCAGTCCTCCGGTATCTTACATTCATTCTGCCGTCATTCCCAGGCTGGGCAGGAATTTTCTCTGTGTCTCTGTGACACAGAGAAAATCTCCTCCAAAATCTCCCTCAAGAGCTGTAAGCCCCTGGCTGCATCATGGGTTAAAGGCACACCTATCCCCCTGGATGCCCAGCAGCAGGCACAGCTATTTAATGGAACTATGAAGCTAGCCACGCTGCTGTAGTAATGCAAAGTAATTCTCCATTCTTCCCCTTGGGGGAAGAGGGAAAGAGAGGCATTTCCTAGATTCTTGGGCACCCTGAGTTCTGAACCTCCTTTCACATCTTTTTATCATTTCACTCAGTAAATCAGCTGCCATTCCCACCTTAATATTGAGTAAAACGTCTCCCAGAAGCCCTGATTTTGAGTCATATTGTTATGGAAAATAATTCGGAAAATAATGACTCTGGCGCGATTTGGGGTGACGGAGTGAGGCTTTATTACACGCGCGGACCCAGAGGAGGCAGTCTCCAAATTCTGGGCCCCGAACCTTGGCTGGGCAGGGCTTTTATTGCTCTCTGGATGCCATATCCTACGTGGCAAAAGCAGGAGGTACAGAAGCTGATGCAAAAATAACTCTAGCCTTGAGGTGTCCTTATTGGAAGCTGTGTGTACAGAAGCCAAAGCAGAAGTTATGACTACCTAACCGAAGCCCGACAGTTTTGCAGTTTCTAAGTAACCTAAACAAAACTCTTTCCCAGTTCCCGGTCCTTCTTCCGGGTCACTTTGTCCTAGTTGACTTTTCCTCTACAATATTAGCCTTATTTTTACAGATATCTGAAAAAAACGAGGTGAACTTACTCCTTCCCCCACTTGCTGATATGTAAGACTATCTTTGAAATGTTTGCTGTTGTTATTTTTCCTTTCCAGCCAAGTAAGTACAATACCTCTGTCAAAATAACACACTTTGAGGCTGTTTAATAAATTTATGAAAATTATACACACTTAAGAGAATTTCTAAAGGCTTGGTTGGCATAGAGTATAAAGAGGTTTAATAAAGCCTAGCATCTTCCTTTTTATGGTTGGGTCCTTTTTATTTTTTAAAGATTGTATTTATTTATTTTTAGAGAGAAGGGAAGGGAAGGATAAAGAGAGGGAGAGAAACATCAATGTGTGGTTGACCCTCACATGACCTTTATTGGGGACCAGGCCTGCAACCAAGGCATGTGCCCTGACTAGCAATAGAACCCACGGTACTTTGGTTGGCAACCCATCGCTCAATCCACTAAGCTACATCAGCCAGGGCTATGGTTGGGTCCTTAAAAGTGCAAGGTAACAAAAGCTATGAGGTTGAAATAGATTCTGAGATAAGGCTGAACAAAGGGTAGAGATGGGCACAACAATCTGACCCTGTAGGGTAAGTTTTCCTCTGTTATGATCCAAATAGTTTTGTAGTATTTAACTTTTGATGTTGTACAAGGATGCAAAAGGGATTGATAAAATATGGAATTGGCTGGGCCCAGGGGAAGCCACCAAAAGCTATTCCACAATGGGATGTTGAATTAGGGTTGCTTAACAAACAGCCAACACAAGAAGAAAACCCTGACTTCTTTGTCCCCTTTAAAGCAGAAGATACATTTTCCATGTGTTAGGTGCCCTCCCTGCTCCTGAGGCTGAGAGCCTGCCTCTTCCCAAGAATTTAAAGAATTCAGAGTCCAAATTCTTACATAAACAAACCTTGCAACACCTTTACTAAATTAATACACAAGTCTAAATTAAAATACCCAAATTTTTCTTAGATTATTTTCTAATGAGCACTAACTTCCTTTACCCTGTCAATTTCTCACAGATATTGTTTCTTTGTCTAAAAAATAGAAAAAAATACCTAGTTTGATCATTCCTTTGAGTTTCTCTTTGTTTTGATCTGAGCATCAATCATGTTGTGGTTCTCCTGGGCACACATATTGAATTGTTCTTTCTCCTCTTAATCTGGTCTTGCGTCTATTTGATTATTTTCTTACAAGCCAAACCATAAAACTAAGGAAAAGGAGAGGGAGGAAATTCTTTCCATCTCTGACAAAACATTATAACATTTTGTAAGTTTTTCTGAGTAGGGTTTGGCTTGTGTCAATGGTATCAAAATTTTCATGTAGACAATCAGACTTCCATAAATTCTGAGGATTGATCACACCCATCACTGCCAATGCTAATCCCTAATAGAATATATTTTTTCACAAGTGTAATAGAAAAGATTCAGACCATCCTATAAAGTTCATAATTTACAGCGGTATCACAATGAACTTAATCTCTTAAGGGACTGTGATAATTTTAGAAGGCTACTAGGCTGGAAGGAGTAGTATTGTCAGAAAAAGAGTGAGGATGATGCTATAAGTATGAGAATAAAACAAAATAAAGGAAAAAGCATACAAGAAAATATCTTTCTCATATATAAACATAAAAGTTATTCTCAGATATTGTCTTTCACCTTGACCTCTCAGTCCTAGGCTGAGGATATGGCCTAATCCTAGGCCATATACAAAAAATATTTCTTTAATGTTTGCTTTAAAATTTAAATCTGACACAAAGTTTATAGTGATTGGAGGTGTAAATAAGAGAATGTAAAAACCCAAGGAATCAAAGAATTGAAAAAATGTATTTTATCAAGTATGCATTTTAATAATCGCCATCCCATCTAACCCAGGTCTTTTGAACTTAAAAAATATCAGCCATGTTTTTACCACTGGAAGAACAAAGTGTGACAGGATATTAAATAAATATTTGTTAGTCAGATTTTCTTTTAATCTAGGCCCTGGGATGTTATTAAAACTTATCATAGTATTTGCACAAATTATTCTTGCAGCAGAATTGGGATACTAAAGGGGGAAAGAGGGAAAAATAATTGGAAGAAGAACTTAAGATCTGAGATACTGGAGGAAAAAAATCATTCAATCACCTCTTCTAAGGACAAAGAATACATAAAATGAAATTAAAATTTTAAGTCCAAGATTAACACAATATTGAGAGTTTTTATAGACTAAAATAAAATTCCAAGATATAGTTTAAAATCTCTTTTTGGGGATTCCTTAGGAGTAAAAATATTGTCATGCAGTTGTTTTAGAAATAATTTTCTAAAGATACAAGAGACAAGCTAAATAAACTCTCAAGATCCTTATGTTCCAATCTTTAAATAATTATTTAAATAAAATTAAGAGTTAAATGCCTGCTCTCATTTGACATATCTTAGTGCACTGACCTTGGTTTCATAATTTAGTATCCATGAGTAGTAATCTGTTTTAACTACATGAAAACAGAAAGAATGAATCATGAAATACGTTAATTAGAGCAAAGATCTCAATATATCTTGCATGGTTTCAAGACCCGGAGATGAAAATTCAGGAGGAGGAAGAATGAAATGGAGGAGAGTGAGAAAGAAGCCCTATTTGGAGTTGAGCTTTCAGAAGTAGATGCTGTGTATCTGGTGTATGTGACGAGGATATACGTCAGTTGGAAAATCGTTCTATGGGTCGTTGTAACTGAAAACAATTGCATTTCATCTGAATAAAGATTTTATTTTCTTATAATGACACAACAGTAGCTTTTCCAGTGATAAAAATCATCTTCTGAATACCAGTGGTAATTAATTAAAATGGTAAACCTTTCAAATGACTAGGTAGCACTGACTTTGACTCATTCCTTCAAATGCATTTTTATCAAGTGCTTTTTTAAAAAAGTGCAATATTTCCAGATTCTTCTTTAGCCATCTTATGTACCAGAAGCTGATATTAAAAGAAGACAACTTCAATTTTTGAAGATGTATCTTCAATAGACACAATGAATCTAGAATTTCACATTAAAAAATAACATTGGAAATACTTCACAATTAGGTTAGATTAATTAATTAATTAATTAATTACTTTCATTGTTGTTCAGTTACAGTTGTCCTAATTTTCCCCCCATTGCTTCCCCTCAATCCCAGAGTCAATCCTCACCTCACTGTCCTAAATTGATTTTACTGTTTTTACTATGTGGGTAGTTACAATGATAAACTATAACTTAACAAATAAACAGTAACCAGAGTTTGAGAAAGATGTTGTAGGAAGTAAGAGGCACCTGAGAAAGCTTTGCAGGTAGTGAGAACATTAAACAGATTCACCCCAGGTTCAGTTTGGTAAGTTGTATGCGGTGTGTGTGTGCTCACTATGTACATTTTATCATTAAGAATTCCCTCCATAAAGTGATCTCTAAAAGGACAGGGACGATATCTATTTCTTAAATCAGTTTTTAACTTTCTATATGCCTACTGGGCAAGAATTCTACCTTCCAGATTTTTTGTTTCTCTGCCACTGAAAGTCCCAGTATCCAGGTATCACCTCATTCATTCATTCCTATTATTGTCTACAGCCTGCGTGATCCACATCTGCATTTCTTTTGTTTATTTTCTTTTGCACAAACAAATCATTACACCCTTAAAACCAGAATATGCTAGCTGCCCTAACTGCTATTGTGATTGCTCTGTGCCAGACATTGTTCTTAACCTTCACATGTATCATCTTAAGACTCACAGCAATTGTATTAGATAGGTATGATTATTATTTTTTGTTCATAATTGAGAAAACTGAGAGGCAGTATTGTTTAAGTAACTGGGCCAAGTTTACTCAGCTATTAAGTAGAGGAGACAGGACTGGAAAGGAACCCAGGCCCAGTTTAATCTCTTGCTCCAGCCTGTTTCAATGCACACTGTTCTCATACTGCCTCCTTTGAGGACGCTGAAGTCACACTTTCAATAGAAGGATCAAAGGCTCAAACTTGGCCAATAACTGAGTTGCAGCTGTGGACCTGGAAATGAGGGAAGTTCCCTGCTAAGATTACTTCATCATTATTGTTTTCACCATTTTCACTATTTCCAATACTTCTCTCATTGCCCATTGGTTAATGCCTCATTCTACTTTCTACACTGCTTAATCCAACAAATTTTCTTACTTAAACTACTGAAAGAGGTAAGGTTATTTTATCTTACCATTTGAAATTATTTTTATTATTATTTTGAGAAGTCAGGTTGGTCTGGAGTTAGAACATTGGATTTGGACTAAACATGTATAAACTTTAAAGTTCTACCTGGGTGAGAGATCCATCTATTGAATACACACATATTTAACACATCTCACGGGACTATTGTAATTTTCAAATTCAACGGAGCACACAAAAAGCAAGTAAAATTCTCATAAAATTTTAGTTATCCATTGGTGTTGTTATCATGCTATAGATTGTCTTGGCTATGTGATTCTCTTGATATTAGTCTGTTTGCCATTTACCAAAAAAATCCACCACCTGAATATGTGTTTTTTTTATATACTGATGCATCAGAGTATCAAAAGCAATAAAATGGAATATATAAGCATAAATCAATCTCTTGTTATTCCTTATAATGAAGGTCATAATAAGATGACCCAGCTGATTGGTTTTCTGTGTGTAGCTTTAATCTACCTAGATGTGGGTTGCCGTCTTTCATTTGTTTACTAGAGAGTTGTGGAAGAATTGTGCTAGTTCTGGAACTTGGTTTGGCTTGCAGAAATATGATCTGAAGTTGCAAAAAGCCAATGTTAAGTGAGTTAGGAGACAAACGGTGCTATCGGAACACTTTCTACTATTGTGTGCTATTCCAGGTGGAACAATTAACTATTGCTTTGAACAGTTTTACAGGTATGTTTTATTTATGTGTTATACTCAATTGCACTTTAGTCACATTACCTTGCTATTCAAGACCAATTATCCTCAGATACACTGAACTCTGTAGACCAAATTGAACCATCTGTTATATACATAAACTGAATTCTTTGAAATGTTTTCAACTCAGAAAAAAAATGAATGTTTACATTTACTGAAAAATCTTGTTGATTTGCAACAGTCATTTAAAATCTGTTTCTATAAAATTGCAATATATGTAGAGAAAATGGATTTAGGAGAATGCTAACTATGTTTCCAAGTTATTTCTCTTCTCTAGTGTAAGAGTGGTAGAAAATTCCCCAAACAAGTTTCCAAGGACCAAGATGCCAGTAATAGTTTGGCTGTTGGTAAAAAATCATTGCTATAACTCTGCCTGGTGGGGCTCAGTGGATTGAGCACTGGCCAGCAAACCAAAAGGTTGCCAGTTTGATTCCCAGTCAGGGCACATGCCTGGGTCGTGTGCCAGGTCCCTGGTTAGGGGTGTGCAAGAGGCAACAGATTGCTGTGTCTCTCACACATTGATATTTCTCTCCCTCTCTTTCTCCCTCCCTTCCCCTATGAAAATAAATAAATAAAAATCTTTAAAAAATCATTGCTTACATAAGACAAGCTCATTTTGAAAACTCTATTAAGATCAACATATAAAGAAATAAATATGACACACAATGAGAATTGTCAAAATTAAGGCAGATATGAAGAGCCACTGTGTACAGTGGGGGATTGGGTTAGGTTTTAGTTGTTGGACTAAGATGGGAAGTGACTTTTAGGGTGGACCCTGAAGAAGGCAATTCAGCAATTATGCAAAAGAACATGAATTGATGGGAAAAGGAAATTAATTGAGGGTTGAGGACATCAAAAAAGACATTGGCAGAGAAGCCAGTCTTGTACTTCTGCCAAGGCTCATGCTCAGTTAAGAAATCTAACTTTTGGCATGGCTTTATGATGCCTCTATCTCTTCAGTCTTGTCTGTATGTATAGAGCATTGCTGAAAATAAAGATTCTGAAAATGTTTTAATGACATTCTAGTAATCTACTACAATTTTTAAAAATATTTCATGTATTTATTTTTAGAGAGAGGGGAAGGGAGGGAGAAAGAGAGGTGGAGAAACATTGATCAGTTGCCTCTCACACATCCCCAACTGGTACCTGGCCTGAAACCCAGGCATGTGCCCTGACTGGGTATCCAACCCACCACCTTTTGCTTTACAGGACAACACTCAACCCACTGCACCACACTATCAGGACTGATATTCTATTACAATTTAAAAATATTAGCCTCAATTGCTCTTCTCATGAGATGAACATATTTTGTTCCACCAATCCTACTCTGGTAACAGTTATCAGCTATATTACCAATGGTTACCCACTTGAGATGCTTTATGTTCACTGTTTTCCATCTGCCCTTCCTCACTCATTGTCCTTATAACACTGAACTGATATGGGCATCAAAAGCTCAAGCAACACTCACTTTTCCCCACTTTGTTAACATGATGGACTTGTGACTTCTCTGAGAGTATTGGATTCCTCCAGGGATCACATAGGGGTTGAGATGACAATGCTCTCTTCTCTAGAATTTACTCAAACTTAGTCCATGGGTAACAAATACAGAGACCATTCTCAAAGTCACCTGGTCATGCCTAACTGTGCTACTCATCTTTGTTTCAGAGAGGACAATTCCCTCTTTTCAAGGAAAAAAAATCATTTTGCTTTCTCTTCTCATTGCTATCAGTAAAAATAAATAAATGAAAATCTCATAAACATTCCTTTTCCAATTCCAATAAAATTTTTAATGAAAAATCTTGTGATGAGGTATTTGTTCCTTCTGGCATCTCAGTATCTTAAGTTTTCTTATTCAAGCGTAACCTCTTGTATTCAGCTTATACTACTTTCCATTTTCCACCTCCTTTACCCAATTTATCCACAAGCTTTTCCTGCCTTTTCCAACTGTGTATATCCAGACTCTGACCCACTTGTCAACTCTCCCCCCTGCATTCTAATCCATCCCCTCCCTGGACCACTGTAATATTTTATAAACTGCTTCCATCTTGCCCCATATTTAATTAACTTTCTACCCTGCAGTCCCAGTCATTCCTTTTAGACAAGAGATCTTCTGGCTCAGACTCCTTCCCTGGCCTCATGTTTTACCAAGTATAATATTAAAAATTTTCACATCAGAATGTGAGGAGGGATCAAGATTTTCCCATATAAGCAAAAGCTAAAGGAGTTCATCACCATTAAACTGCATTACAAGAAATATTAAAGGGAATTAACTTTTAAACCCTTAAATTAATATTTAAGTACAAAAGAAAAGACCAAAACTAGAAATAAGAAAAATATATGAAAGAGAGAACTCTCACTGTTAAAGGCAAACATAAGGTAAAGATAGTAGACCGGACACTAATAAATCTAGTATGAAAACAATTACAATGGCAATAAGTGCACACCTATCAATGATTACTTTAAATGTACATCAACTCAGTGCTCCACTGAAGAAACACAGGATGACTGAATGGGCGTCAGATGAGACTTTTATATGTGCTGCCTACATGAGACCCCAGGTTAAAGACACACACAGACAGAAAGTAAAGGGATGGAAAGGATGTTTCATGAAAATGGAAATGAAAAAAAGAGAAGCTGGGGTAGCAATACTTAGATCAGACAAAATAGAATTTAAAACAAAGGCTATAATGAGAGACAAAGAAAGACCCAGCTATTCCATTTCTGGGTACTTATCCAAAGAAAATGAAATGCTAATTTGAAAAGATATATGTACCCTTCTGCTCACTGCTACATTATTTACAGTAGTCAAGATAGGCAAACAACCTAGGTGTTCATCAATAGGTGAATAGATAAAGAAGTATGTGTGTGTGTATGTATATATAAATAGTGTATATATACACACACACATTCTTTATATAAGAAGTGTGTGTGTGTATATATATAAAGATGAACAAAGAAAAAGCATGTCTTTATATCATGTATTATATAAATAATGTATATATGCTATATATACTTTTATATATACATTATATAAATATATATAGTAAATTTTATATTTATAGTAATATTTATCTATATATTTACTCAGCCATGAGGAAGAATGAAACCTTGCCATTTGTGACAACATGGATACACCTAAGGTTATTATGCTAAGCAAAATAAGTTGGAGAAAAGCAAACACTGTATCATTTCACTTATATGTGAAATCTAAAACTGAGTAAACAAACAAACAAACAAACATACAAAGTGAAGCCCTCACAGCACCGATGCTCTCACCCTGACGACTCTGCACACTCTCTCCCGTGTTATGTTGCACCCTGACCTTTGTGTCACTTCCTACACATGCCCAGCAGGCCACCACCACCAGGTTCTGCACTTGTTGCGGAGATTTGCTCTCCCAAATATCTCCAAGTTTCCCCTACACTTCCTTGAGGTCTCACTTAAATATCTGTTTGTCAGAAAGACTATTCTTCATTTTCTTTGTAAAATAGCACTTTCCTTCAGTATGCTTCATCCACTTACCTGGCTTTATTTTTCTTCATAGTGCATATTACCTGAAGACATGACATCTTGTACGTGTTCTTATTTATCGTTTCATTCCCTCCACTGTGAAAGTTCCCACAGAAGAGGATTTGTGTATGTTTGCTGACTTGTTAATATCTCCCCATACTCTAGAGCAGAGTAGAACATCACACCCTGGGTTCTTAACAAATATTTGTTGAGGGAATTACACATCCCTTGACGCCCTTGCGTCTTGATTTTCAAAACCACATTTTTCCAAAACTGTAACCATCAAAACAGGTTTTTCTTATTAAAAAACATTGACTAAGTTCTTGCAAATCAAAACATCTTAATTTTCAAGACACACATGAGTTTAAAGTAATCTGTTTTAGAAGTTCCCATTACTATTATCTTTCACATTTAATGAAAGTCCCCACTGGGTTTGGCATGGTCTAAGCACTCAATCTTGTGCTAACTCATTCACAGCATATGTTCTTTTAATGTATCCATTCGTAGGGCAGATAAATGCCCTTGAACAAATAAATATCTCTAGCTTGTTGCAGGAAGGTGTAAAATGCAAGAAATAAGGTTTCTGCATGCTGAGAAGACTACAGAAAACTGAGAAAGCCCCTTCAGTGTTTATTAGGGGAAAATCCACTTCTTAAGGTCAGCTTTCTGGTAAAGAAAATTACAGTTGCCAAGGATCCAAGCTCTTGAAATTAACTATGAGTTTCGGCTGCAGTGGACTTTCGAGATTTAAAAAAAAAACAACTAAACATTTCTTTGCTCCTATTCTGCCTGAGTACCTTCACATACTATAATTTTATGCAGTGCATAATATGTTCAAGGATAAAGGCATATGTTTATTCATGTGGAAGATTGATCACGATTGGCTGAAAAATCAGCATATAGTAAAACATTAAAGTCCACCACTTAAATGTCTAATCAGGAGAAATATTGGCACTGCCACTTAACTCCCTAATTAACTATTGGGCATTTGAGTCCAAAATCAATACAGAAAGTGGAGACAATTAGCCTAGATGAAAATTGACTGGTATTCTATTTCATTAATATATCTCATCTTTTGCTTTAGCCACCTTGGTTTTGTTTTTTCTCTTCTTTGTTAACAAAGTGTGATTGTGTCTTGTAATGGATAAACCCGCAAACCATCTGGCAGCGGTCTCATGGTTCATTACATGCTATGGGCCACTCTGAGAAGCTGCCTCAGGTGACATTCAAACCGGGGCAGGCAGAGAAAACCACTTCTCACTACTGAGATCAAATGTAGGAAAAAGGAGAGCTCTCTTTCTTCTTGACATCAATGCCCAAAATGAAGGTGTGGTCATTCCAGTAATAATTTTTGTTTTGGGGTGATGAATGAAAATTCTCCGCTCATACATGTCTATGTGAGCTAAGGAAATAATGTTTACACTCTAGGGCTGTTGTGATTTCTAGCACATGTTTTATTTCTTAATTATTAATTTTGTATTTCCATATTACCACATTGTTTTGTAAAGTCCTGTAAATATTTTATGAGGACTATGAACTGGAAGTCTAAAATAGCACAGTGACATTCTTCCTGGGATGAAGTTGTGCCCCGAGAGACCTCATCATGGACATGTGAGTTTCCTTCCAGATATGCCACCACGTATTTCATTTTTGGTTCAAGTATCTTTGGCTTTTGGGGTTTTTTGGTCGTTCTTCATATTCTTTACTTTTAATACTGTGCTGTAATCTGTGCATATTATTTCTTCTTGGCAAAAAATTACAATTGATGCTTTAAATGGCAATTCGTATTCAGTTAATAATAAGGTTACTGTGGCTGGAAAACCAGGTGAAAACTGTATTGTCAAAGAATAAGGCTTAGAAGGAAAAGGGTTCATAATGCACAACCAAGATATCTTAAATTTATAATTACGTTCAAGGAGATTATGTCATAATTCTGCTACATGACAATGAGACATATCTATAATTCAGGTAAATGAAAGAAAGCAGCCTGCAAATGTAAGTGATATGTTAATGTATTTTCCAATGGAAATAAAGCTTTTAAAGTATTGTATAATTACTACAGAGAGAGTGTAACTGCTTGGCTGATGAAAGCCAGAGGACGAGTGTTTGAAGAAATGTCTCTGTTGAAATGAGATTTTAAAAGCAATTTTGAAATTTCAAGGAAGACGATCTTTACAAAAAAACTTCTCTTGAACTTCTCCTAGATGCTTAGAAACATCAACTTGATAAGCTCCTCAAAATACTGAAATACTTGCTCATACACTTTAATTTATTTTATGGAATGAAACCTGAAATAACTATAGTTACAAGAAATGTTGATAGTTTATTACGAACAGCAGTGTGGAGTTGATTTCCAAACGGTTGTTGAAATGCACACACATGCACAAAGAGAGAACATACATATATGATGAGAGAAATTTGAGTTGATAGATACATATTGGGAAACAATATTCTTGAAGGACTAAATTACAATGAAACAACTGGATAATTTTTTTTAGGGCCAATGACACATTTGTATTTTTGTAGATATTTATTGGGTTGGCCAACGCAGTTGATAATGTTTGTCTGGACTGAGAATTGTTAGACTTTAGACCCCTCTCCGTCTCTTCCTTTGTGACCTTAGACAAGTCATTTGTCCCCAGAACTCCAGGTCCTCCTCTGCCAAATGAAGATAGAACTGTGACTACAGGAGAGGTAGCTGCTTTGTAAATTTCTGGTGATGTTAATTAAAATATTTAAAAACATTTTCAGATTTAAAATCATGTTTGAAGAGACAAAGTGAGAAGATAGATGCATTAGTTTTAATGCTGTTCTGTCACTTCTTAATCACTTCAGCCTAATTATGCAATGTGTATTTGTGTTTGCATGTACGACTATGAGTATATCGTTTTCACATTGTCAACTTAACATATCTTCCCAAAACGCAAATCTAAACATGTGACTTCCACAGTTCCCCCTGTAAGCTAAACCTTGTTAATTAGGATAACTCTTATTTTGAATCTTGTCTACTTCTATAGCCTCTTTTCTTGACAAATCTTTCTACTTGACTTTCATCAAAATGATGGAGTCCTTTGCTTCTGGCTATTTGCTAAGCTATATCCTTCCATAGAGCATCTATCCCTCTTCTTCATTTATTTATCTGCAACCCATCCTGTAGAATTCAGTGTATTAACGTTTGTGACAATCCTGAATCCTCATTGTGACCGTACCATTCCCACCCCACAAGATGCTTGGCCTTATTGTAGCACTATCTCTAACTAGAATGTGATTATCTGTTGTGTCTGTACCAGATTCTAAGTTTCTTGAAGGTAAAATACATTTATATTTGTATTTTTATTTAGATAAAATGGTGAAAAAAAGGCACACAATAATGCTAGAAGTGTTTGATTATTTTATACCCTCTATTCTCCAAAAATATTTCAGTATCATTTCCAAAATCTAATGCTTAGCTTGAACAGAAACTCCAGGAGTGTGGCATTGCACTGAGGTTTTTTGTTTATTTTTGATGCTGCATAATTCATCCTAGTGCATCAGAGTAAAGATTAAAAGTTGAACACAATTCAGAATGTGTAAAAATGGTGCATGTAAGAACAGTGCAATCTTTAGCGAATGCTTTATGTGTATTCTAAAGAGCTTTCTCCTCCACTTGAGGTCATACCTCTTATTGGTGGGGATTAGTCACAGATGGAGATTCTACCTGCACACAACTACTGCCAAGGAAGTCTTGCAGAGAGCCCGTTTCAAACCTGTGACTCAGCAGAGATCACCAAGGACCAGAGAACACAATTTGGAATACTTGGCTAAAGGTGCACATCTGTGAATTACAAGGGTGCATGAGAGGAGGGTTGCTTGTTTTCTTTGACACTATCAAGAAAATACATTTGATTATTAGCACCTACTGATCTTGAGACATCAAATAGAAGAAGGCCAAACCTGAGACAAAATCAGAGCATTAAAATTATATTTCATGATTAGTTTTCCAAATAAGATGAGAATAACCGTATGTAAAAGGCATTTCTGACAACAAAAAGATGTATATACTGAGTTTTTAAAAGATGGTGAAAAAGTACTGACACTTTAGGGAGATGTGATGGGATTTTTCAAGTGACTTATAATAATAGTATTAGAGTATATTGGATTATATATCTAATAATCGGAGAATCATTATGAAACAATGCATTTTATAAGGATACTCAATTATTACATAACAAACACATTTTAATACAAGGTGCCTTTGAGTATACTCATATAAAGAAAATCCTTGGGGTGATGGGCTGGGATGGGAGTAAAAGACAGAGAACTGTATAAGAACAACAATTAAATTTTTTTTTAAAAAAGAGATCATTCAATTTAAAAAAAGAAAGTGCTTAAAACCTTCCATTGGGAGATCTATATTTTTTCTTTCTTTTTAAATGTACAAATTCTTCATAAATAATACACTCACATAGAAGAGATATAGGCAAAAATAACCCATTTCACACACTCACATGCATACATATAGAATCAGGTTTCTGATTGGCCCTGGGCAAATCTCCAGTACAGTAGATAGTCTAATGATTCTTTCCCACTGGCTTGAAATAGCTATTAAGAGCTACTATAAATCCTTATTCTCAGACATAAAAGCTAATTACCATCATAGGTTAAGAATCAATTTTTCTCTTCCCTCTGTGCCACAGTGGGTTATTATACAATTAGCTGCATAAAGAAGATGTCATGTTTTATCTCAAAGCATTTATTCTTGTACACAGTGAGAAACAGTCATTATTGTTGGTCACTTGTGCTGCGGTGATTTTCTTATTCACAACTGTGTACTGATACAATAAATATGATTGGAAAAAGATGCTAGGAGGCAGAAAATATTGGATATATGAACATATCAAACATCACAAAAGGATGCTGCAAAGAGCACATGGCTAATGCTTGGAAGAGTTCTAAAATGAGCCTCTATTTGGAGCTTCTTGACTGTGACCCAATGCCTTATGTCAGTGTTGAAAATTCCAAGACAGTGTCTCTTTAAATGTTGCTTCTGCCTATTCTTGTTCTCTGCCTTTTCTTGGGCTTCAGAATAAAATTTCTTAGATCTTTCGTTAAGTTGCATGTAACTATTACACTCCATGTTTTCTCCTCTTAAAATTTCCATGCTTTAGTCTAGATATTTTCTATGGCCTTATCTTTCAGTTCAATGATCCTCTCTTCTGCTCTGTTTAATCTGCAAAGTCATCTATTAATTTCTTTATGTTAATTACTGTACTTTTTAGTTCTCAAATATCCATTTGAAACTCACATGGATTCTATTACTCTGGTGATACAATTTTTCATTTTTCCTTTTGATGCAGTCTTCAGGCCTGCCTTGAGGATTTTAGATCATTGTATAGAAAAGCACTGTAGAAATTCTAAATGATGAAATCAATCCTCAGAGAGGATTTTCTATTGGAAAGTCATTCAAGTAGGACCAGATGATTCTGCACCCATCTTTGAGTAAATGGTTTGAGGTGGAGTTACAAATTACTGAGGTCTGACCTAGTTCCAATTTGCTTTTACTCCTAGAGCAGCCATTTTTAACTGCTGTGCCACAGGAATTTTTAAAACCTGCAATACCTGACTCTCTAGTCAGGGACATTGACCTCTTCCCCTTATATTGTCAAATAAAAAAATGGCAACAGCCAACACAACAATAGCCATCCAGTGTGAATGAATCAAAACAATACCTATACTTCTGTCAGATCGGCCAAAAATATAAGGTAAGTTCCGGGATGCCGCAGAATTTTAGTAGTTTGTGGGCCATGAGATGAGAAAGGTTGAAAACTGTGTTTTTTAGGGCTCTCAGTTGCAAGCCTGGGATATTTATTACAGCCTTTTCTCCTTGGTGTGGTCTGAACTCACAATTTTATCTCCTTGGCCAAGCAAGGTGACCAAGAGTTCTCCTCAGCTTCTGGACTCTCCAATTTCCCTCTTACTTGGCTTCTTGAACTTGCTTTCCTTTCACCTTCAAATATTCAAGTTCTAGGAGGGGAAAGCAGGAAGAATTCGTGGGTTTTCTTATGCTTAGTGGCCTTGGTAACACAGAACTCTATTTTTTGTCTCCTCTTCCTGGGAGACTGACAAATATTCTGAGCCACCGTTCAACTTCTGGGTTCTGCCTCACTAAAAAATCGGTAAATGCTTTGTCCATCTCATTTTGAGACATTTCTGTTATTTTGAAATTTGGCCACTCAAGTCTTGATTATACAGGTTATTTTCAGAGGGGCTCAAGAAACAATTTTATTGTTTTTGTTTTTGTATTTCATACATCATTTATGTTGCTGCTTCCAAAGGGAGAGTGTCTGATAAAATACATTTTGTCATAGTCAGAAATGGGTGTTGTATAAGCCTCTTTTTAAAAGATTCTCAATGTGATTTTTGATTAAGAAGAAGTATAAACAGAAACATTCAAAATAGAGGGGGCATGAGAAATGGAAAGAAGGGCAAGGATTCCTGGGGAAAAAAAGAGGTAAATGAGGAAAAATGACTTTAAAATATTTACAAACAAATCAAACTGAGATTTTAAATGTTTTCTTTGAAAAAAAAAACTCATCTAAAAACATAAATACTTATAAGGTGTTTTGCAATTCTGTCAAGTAAAGCATTGATTTTGATCTGTAAATTGTTATTGACTATGAAAATCAGCTGGCTTCTGTTGTTAGAAATCAGAACAGAGTGCATTAGACTGAATAAATGTGTTGTCTAGTAAACCTGCATGGTGTTAAATTGCATTCAACTGGTGAATAGTTTAATGATTTTTTTCCTCTGAGATGCGAACATGTGAGTGTGTCTCAAATGGTCCGTTTCACTCAGTCGCATTTGTAGGCAGAGAGCTCATGTGGCTCACAGAAAGATAACAGAAGCCATAAAAGTGATGAGGCAAAACAGATACCCAAATGGGAAAAGTGATCTAATTTATCTGTAAACATTGAACTGAAATTAATTCTTAAGTGATTGATCACATGTTGGGACAGCAACTGTAACCATCTCTGTGCATGAGTTGGAGTCATTCATTGCGGTGATTATAAAGGTGATCAATGATGTGGCTTCCTGACAAGCGAAATTATAAATGCATTAAAATTCCTTGTGCCATTCATGACATAACTACCCATGAACACATCAAGCATCCAAAATTTTCAGGAATCATTTACACATTGGTTTTAATATGAGTCTCTGAAGCACTGTCAACCAATACTTATTAGATGCCCTCAAACTGTGTGACAAATTAGCAGTGTGAACATGTGGAAAATGTGCAAATCTGTCAGGGAAA
Source organism: Anoura caudifer (assembly GCA_004027475.1). NCBI lineage: Eukaryota > Metazoa > Chordata > Mammalia > Chiroptera > Phyllostomidae > Anoura > Anoura caudifer. The sequence goes on from PVKU01000232.1 coordinate 77,094, forward strand.
CTATCTTCCGCTGTTGGAAGAAAAGATAGTGATACACATAAAATCACTTGCTGAACAAAACTGACTAAACATGTGAAATGCCTCTGGTATTTGGCAGGTGCTGAGAGAATAGAAACACCAATAAAACATTCAACATTTCTCTCAGGAAGACTATAATACAGTGAAACAGCAGTTAAATAAACCAACGTAAAGGGCAGGATGTGATAACTGCCATTTATTTATTTCCTCAATGAATCATTCTTGAACAATTTTATGTACTAGGTTTAGGGGAGTGACATTCCAGGTAGTAACATTAGATAATTTATAAGTATGGGATATACAGGTTCTGGCACAAATAATGCATCTTTTTATTACAAAATCATAAGCATGTAATTCAGTAACATAACAGTATCACAACGCAAGCGCACCATATGACATTTTAGGTGAAATGTTCAAATAAAAACTACAAATTATTACAGCCATATTATTACCCTACCGACCACACTCATGCAGGCCTTACTTCTGCTTGACCCTGTAGTAAATATTATGATAGACATTTGCAGAGTTTGTTACAAGATTTATGAGGAAAGGCATTTAAAACATCTTGTAGATTTGGAAAAGGGTTCTCTGTGAGGAAGGAGGTGCTACCTCAGTTAAGTAACAGAACTGAGGTGACAAAACTCTCCAGGCAGAGAAGGGAGCAAGTGCAGAGTGCGGTTAAACAGGAACCACATTTTTTAGAATCACCTTGCCTGTATGGTTAGGGTTGGACGCAAAAGAGTAAAATGAGATTTGAGTGATACAAATGAAGCAGTAGCTGTTACCTGCGGAAGATGAGTATAAGGCTCCACGCACCACCAGAGCTTGGAGCATTTTGGCTGACCCACTGGCTCCTCCCATTGGTGTGCTCTTAGAAGCACAGGTCCTCTACCTGTTACTGCATCTCTTCCTTTTGGCTTCTCCAAGACTCGTGCCAGATGTATGTGCAGCTCTAGGATGTAGAACACTTGCTTCTTCTGCAGTTTAGATTATCTGTATCATTAGAATTAGAAATGGGTTCTTATTTGTTCTTGAGGATACCAGCTTGTTCTCAAGGTTTCTATTACAGCTTGTTTCTGATTCCTTTTTCTATTTCATTTGAAGCCTTTCTCCTGACTGTCTAATTACTGATCAAGGTAACTTCAGACCTACCACAAGGTACACAATCTATTGCGTAGACTTCTCACCAGTTTTCCTTCCTGGTCTCAAGTTAGTGACTTTTTTCTGATGTCCCAACCATCTCCCTCCAGAGATTTAGTTCACAAACTTTCCCTGCAATTGTACAGAGCCTAATCCTTTAACAATGCTTTATTTCCTGTCATTCATTGTTGTTCTGATTCCTTAACTGAATCCTAACCAATGCTTACAGTAACAACTATTTTATTTTATTTTTTAAATTACTTTATTGTTGTTCAAGTACAATTGTCCCTGTACCCTCCCACTACACCCCCCTAGAAGAATTATTTTAAAATAGTCTTACCAGACAACTATAAATAGATTATGGGGTTGGAAGAAAAAAATGAGTAGGGCTGTAGCAGGGATTGAAGCCATAAAAGAACTCCATTAGGATCTATTTTAGAATAGGATGCACATCTGAGGCGGACACCGGCCAGCAGTGTCCGTGTCATTATGGATGAAATAAAACATACACACAGACCACCGAGTCCAGTGGAGGAAATAGGATGACAGCATGGCTTTTCTCTCAAGAGGAGCAAAAGCCGTGGCCTCCGCCATGACAGGCCTTTATTCTAAACATATCTTCACATTCCAAGATGGTTCTCCTTCACTATCCCCAGGTTACAGCAAAAGGAGCCAATGCCCCTCATTACATCACAGAAGAAGGACATTAACAAATGAATAGGCAGCTGGTTACCCTGGTCTCTGCAAGGTACTTGCAGGGTGAAGGGGTTTTAGCAAAGAGCAAGCTTCAAAAGAGCCTAGGTATATTGCAAATCTGATTACCCACGAGGGAACCTATCTGTGGGCATGGATCCTGTGCATCTCCGAGTGGGAGCTGGGCCCACGCCATGCAGAAGGATCTGCCACACGCATCTAGTTATCTGTTTCCTAAAAATCTCATTTGTTGCTTGTGAATATGGATTAGAACTGGGGTAAGGAAAACTAAATAGATTAGACTATTTTATATTTAAGAAGATAATGCTAAAAGTCTCTACATAGATAGCAGTGGGTGGAGAGAAAGCAAGGGGATCAGAGGTAAGTACAAATGAATCTTAATAAATGTTTTAAAGGCTATTTGTGCTTTCTATCATCAGCATTTGCACTAACAAAGTTCATCCAAACCTAGGTCCTTAGCCCTGTTTTTCAAAGTGCTTGTTAACCATAAAGGTTAAGAATTTGTAATAAAATAATGAAGAACAGAAAATTTATAGTGTAAGTACTGATAATAAAACTTTTTGACTGTAAGTGTGGGTATGTACGAATGAAAATATGTTTCTTAATGCATTTGTCAAGAACATTTGAAGTTCTTTCATTATGAGGCCCAAATATGGAGACTTCCTCAAGAGGGAGCTGCAAATTTCATACTGGACATTTGAGAAGGTGGGCAAAGAAGAAAATAGAAAAAAGAGCTAAAGTGAAATAAATATTGCTACTTTTATATTCACATGAAGATAGAGGACAACAACAGTTAGTTTTCTAGTCTTAAGAATTATTTAAATTGCTGTTTCTATATTTGGAAACTTGTTAACCATGTTAGCTTTTCCTAATTAAAAAGGAAAAATACTTTTAAAAATTAAAAGGATAATATGCTTGCTTTCAAGCCAAATATATATTCCAAAACCCTTCCAAATTTGTTATTATATTTTTGCTTTTGGATACATGGATCAAATAATCAATGAAGTCAGAATTTATGTTCTCCTGAGAGTTTTGTCTATTTCCTTTCCTTAGATGAGTTGAAAAACAGCTATTTGCAATAAAGCTAATGATTACTATAGTATCTTCACAAGTTATTGTAGTATAATATGTGCTGAAATTGCCATTAATCAGAAATAATTTAAATTATAATAACATACTACTCAGGTAAATATCCCCAAAGTAATCAATGTCAGTTTATAACCTTTAATAGTAAAGACCTGTGAATCCATCCATAATGATAGATAATATCTTTAATGAGAGGTAATATTTGTGCTGAACATCCTCCATTTGCCCTTATGCTTTTGTACCATCTTCTCCTGCTCTGTGCCCTGAGGAAGATAAAGTTTATGTTATGAGTGTATATTGAATTAGCAAGTCTCTCTTGCTATCTGGCTTCCAGTTGGGTGTGATCAAAGGATGCACATACAGGAAATTTGATGGTGGAAGAAAAGTAAAGTATGGTAAGTTATCCCCCAGACTCTGCCTACTGAGTTGGCTTTATTCTTCCACCAAAGGTAATGACTTCTGTAGAGCCAATTAATTCATAAAGAGGTTGGGGCGACTACCCTCGATGCCAGTGGGAAAAGGGTGGTGGGGCATACAAGGTAAAGAATAGCTGTTTGTGATATGGTATAGAAGACTAGGGCACAGTCAACATCAACACATCGTGTCCTAGGAACATAGTAATTGTGACCTAAAGAGTTCAAGGGAAAACTTGATTGAACAATGTATTGTGGTTCTATGTTTACAGTATTACATTCCAAATTCTAACTTTAACATGGCCAGAAAATGAATTATTTACATTTTTCTGCACAATATAGGTATGGTTTGGATCTGAGAGTGTATTAGATGCCAGTAGTCATGGATGGCATCATAGATGATGGATAATGCAGTGTCATGAAAAAGGGTAATTAGTATTAAATAAATAGCATTAGGAAATTGCAAAGGCAAGAAGACCCAATTGTTTCCACACAAATAGCTTCTGACAGGTGACAGCATTGTGAATTATAACACCACTGCTTTATTTTTTCTCATGGTTGGGAATATAAAATTAGCCAGGAATGTTTCATTTGAAAATGAAAAACATAAACAGGTAGTCCCTGGCTCTGAACAGGAAGTGATGCTGCCTTAACAATACGAAGACTCTTTATGTGTATTTATTAGAAAGTAAACAAGTGCGTAAGTACACCTTTACCACCCGTTAACCTAAATCCTCGCAGACGTGGGCCATGATGTTGTAAAATATTTTAATGTCAAATTGTATTCAGAAAGGGTTTCACAAATATATTTTCCTGGTGCCTGCACAGCCCACGGGAGACCTTGGTCAGGAAAAGGGTGAACTCACCACTGCTGAGCAGTAAAAGCAGAGGCAAAGGTGAGGGATTCAGAACTTTTCCTGCTCCGGTCCCTCCTACATTCCTTTTGCTCTTCTTGGGCGATCACGAGGGACTCACTGAAGCTCCAATCAGCATTGTTGAAAACTGCTCATAATTTAAATAATTACCTCTATTTTTATTAATTACTTGCAACATTACTATTTAGTTTTAATGCTATTGTTTTCTTTTGATTTTAAAGCTGTATATGATCTTTGAAAGTTATAAAAATATGAAAAATAGAAGAAAAATGTCAGCTCAATCTTATTTGCCAAATATTGTTATGAATGATTGATTACTGCATTTTATTTGACACTTTATTCCATGTGCTATCAGGATGTCTTTTAAAAACTTTTAAATAAGAATAAAAGAGCAGGTTAAATGTACCAAACAATGCAACTGGATTTTATTTAATAGCATAGTAAATGTTGGTTTCCTGATATAACAAATCATAAACAGTCAATAAATATTCAATCTTTCAAGTAAATTCTCATTGGATCTCCAAATTTTCAGGCAAATATTATTTTTAATTTAAATATTACTAATTTTTGTGTAAATATGACACTTTAGCCAAAAAATACTCCCACTGTAGTGATATATTCTTCCAAATGATTTAAACAAATCAATCAAATTCTAATTTTTTAAAAAATATTTTATTTATTTATTTTTAGAGAGAAGTGAAGGGAGGGAGAAAGAGAGGGAGAGAAGCATCTATGTGTGGTTGCCTCTTGTGTGTCTCCTAGTAGGGACCAGGCCCACAACCCAAGCATGTACCCTGACTGGGAATTGAACCAGAGATTCTTTGGTTTGCAGGCTCACACTCAGTCCACTGAGCTACACCAGCCAGGGCACCTCTAAATTTTATATTAGATATCCCAGTGCAAAACATGAAAACCACAAAAATTAAAATAAAATTTTATAACTTATTCAAAAATTATTATTTACTTTATTATCTAAAATTGCAATCATTTTCTCATAGGTATAAATGAATGAGCAAATCTAATGCTAATTTATCAGGGTGCTCCAAAGAAGTTCATAATTTTTAGATACATTTTCTTCACTATTCATACATTACCCATTGCCACAAAATGTAAGAGAAATAATTGTATGTAAATCTATTCTTTCTACCAATAGGTGGCACTGAAAATTTGTATATATCAGTCCATTCATAACTATGTTGAAGCAGTTTCAGCTGTGGCTTGAGTCAAGAACACCTATCAACCAGAAAATCACTTGCGGTGAACAAGAGGAGATTTGTTATACGAATAGAATGTAAAGTGTTTATAATGATGAACCATTACATCAAGAATTGCTAATATTATAAAATTTATATTGTGCTCAACTAAAATTGTATTTTATTTTGCAAATTGGACATCATATTTTTCTCTGTTATATCATTATCTGGTTATATCACCATTTCCACTTTAGTATGGATGTTGATGTTTATATGAGTAAACAATTCATAATTTTACAGAATTCAGAAACATTTAGGCTTTGCTTAGATTATTTATAAATACATCCTCTGTTTTAAAATGCTTAGTAAAACTAGAAACGGATATATGAGTGTTTGTATTTATATTAATTTTATTAGTAGGATTCTTCATTTTATTCATGTGCATATAATTAAAATTCTCCACCTCCCAGTATAATAACATTCTGACATCTCAGTCATTTAGTTCACTTAAGAGGTGCACTTCAACAGCTCATAGGAACCAAAATCCAAACACCTTACTCATTCTGCAGTTTTAACAGCAATTTTATTAAAATGATTTATTACCATAAGACAAATCCTAATGATAGTCCTTTTTTTATAACTGTATTGTATTCTGGGCCTGCTTGGTGTGATTTATTCAGTTTCTCTAAGAAAATTTAAACCACTGTGTAGCTGTAGCTATTATGCAGCAAGTGTCTTTTACACCATGACAATAAACATAGATTTCTCATCCCTGAACTTTCTGGTAATCAGATATTCTTTAGTAGTGGTGGTGTTTTTACTGGATCCCAACGAAGCCTCATTATCTTGTACAATTTGTTGGAATTTGTGCTTCTCCAGATGCCAACTGTTTTCTGCTCTTTAAACCTCATGTGGAAAAACAAACTTAACCTGGCATGGGCTTTACTTTATTCTGTTTCCATTGTCTCATCTATGATCAGAGGTAGCTCCACATGAAGCCTTTATCTTTCTCCTCTTTGCTAGGAGAAATTCAGTTTAGGTTTTTTTTTTTTCTTTTGAACTGCTAACACTTTATTTCTGGGGACAAGGTCATTGCCTCCCACTTTCCCTTGTTCCTTCCTTAATTACCCTCTTCTTTTCATACATTTTTAGGGTTTATAGAATGAGAAACGCAAAAACTTTAGGAACTATTGAGGACAAAAAACCCCACAAAATACCTTAAAGGGAAGGTATATTTGCTATTTTAATTTGTAAATGCAGTAAAAGATTTAGACATTGTCAAATGAGGCCACATGTAGGATCATGTGGTAGCCCCACAATGGCCCCCAATAATTCCTGGAATTCTTGGAATTCATACCCTTGGGTGTATTTCCCACCCACATTTTACCAGAGTCCTTCTGTGTAACTAACAGCATACAGCAGAAGTGATGGCATATCACTTTCAAAATTAGGTTACTCTTTCTTATTCACTGGATCTCTGCTACTTGCTCTGGGGAAAGCCATTAACCATGTTATAGAAATGCCACTTGGCAAGAAAATGAGATTTCCAGTCAATAGGTCATGGGGAATCTAAGCCTACTAAAAAGCAGTATGGGTGAGCTCAAAGCAGATCTTCCAGCTCCAGTTGGGCCTCATGAGATGCTGAGACTAAAACATCAGCTAAGCCGCTCTGGATTCTTGACCCACAGAGATGAAGCATTAATAACTGTGCTGTTTCCAGTTGCTAAGTTTTAGAGTAATTTGTTATGTAGCAATAGATAAGTAATGGAAGATCTCAAATAATATTATCAGACCTCTGTTAGAGTCTATCTATATTTGCCTCTAATTATATCAAATGATGCAATAATGACCTGTGTTTTTAGTACATGAATTCTATGTCAGATATCTACATACTACAACCTGATGGTCAAGAGAGGCCTGCCATATGTTTTTGTCAGTAAAGTTTTATTGGAATAAAACTACTTTAGTTTACATTTTGTCTATTACTGCTCCCCTGCTACAGTTGCAGAGTTGAATAGTTAAGAAAGAGGTCATGTGGCTCATAAAGCCTAAAGCCTTGTTCTACATGGTGGGCAGTATACACCTTGGCGTACATGCTTCCAAATCAGTAGCAACTACAGACAGAAAAATTTAAAATCTGTAACTGGACAGAAAAAGTTTAAGAGAGACCTTTAATTTAACCTTGAGTTATGAGATTTAGTGCCAATTAGGCAGGCCATTGTAAATGTGAGTCTTACTGGCCGAGTCTAAGTCATGTGATCATTCCTGCTTATAGGAGTAGAATGAGATCCACTCCAGCCAGATGAAATTGGCTCCCCACAGAAAAGAAGGATTGTATTACTAGAAGAAATGTATTAGCTTGGTAGGAGGTGGGGAAGTTAAATGAAATGCTCACATAAAAAACTATAGAAATATACTACAGGAAAATAGTCATTATAATAAAAATAACAAATTCATAGGAATTTTAGAAATGCTTCAAAGAATCAAGATCCAAAGGGCTATATAAAATTCATTGTCTCGATAGAATAAGGCCTCCTGTTCTCTCCTTCTCTTTTTATTCCTGAGGACAGAGGTCATACATTTCTCATCTTGTTCTTACGCTTTCCAATTCCCAGAAGACCTCTTCCTGAGTTACATCAGGAGAGGGAACACCTGGCATTAACTCCAGGCTATGTGAGCCCCATAGTTCATATGCAGCTTTGGCAAACTTCACTCACAGCTCCACCATCTTAATATTAAGTCTTTAAATTATTATAGTGATTTTGAATCTTCAAACATTTTTGGAAATTTCTCTTGTAATTTTCAGGTAAAAACTATGAGATAATATTTTACTGATGTAGATCTCTGGTCCCCCTAGAAAGTGCTATTGAAGAGTAATCTTTCAGGAAAATCCATTAATTCATGTACCCAACACCTGGCATATAATTTAGGCATCTGATATGGGCTCATTATTTCTTAAGAAAATAAATGCTCACATGCATAAATTAGGTGAAACAGAAAAACATAGTCTTTGGAATTAGACCTAATTCTTTAATATTTACCACTTTGTGATGTCTTGGACAGGTTAATGAATATTCCAAGCTTAATTTTTCTCCTTTATAAAAGATGGATCAGGCAATGGTTACTTTGCAGAAAGATTGAGATTACATAATTTATGGTGCCTAGCACATAGCAAATGCTCAATAAACATTAGGATCCCATAGTCTCAATATTGCTTAACTCCTATGCTTTAACCATCTGACACAGGACTGTGAATATTATAGTTCTATGTTACAAATAATTCATAGCTAAGTTCAAATATAGTAGTATCATATACCCACAAGAAAAACATGTCATTGTAGATACAAGATTTAGGGGGAAAACAGTTTAATTTTCTTTACATAAAAGATTCACATCCCTGATTAAGTTGATTGAACTCTACTAGTTAATTCTGCCTCAACTGGATTAATTATGAAGAGAGTTTCAAACTATGATTTATTCATTGATTAATCTTTGACCTAGCTGTGATTGCAGAGCTCATACGGACATAAGGTGATTTAGTACCTTAAGTAAAATAGTTTTCTATTTTCTTAAATTTTAAACTGATCAGAGTTCACAGCAGATAGTCTTCTCTCACTCTGTTCTGGATTAAAATGACCAGCTCTGTCTGGTATTATTACACTTTGTGACAGTATTGATATTTTATGCAGTAGAGGGATGTTCTTCATTGTTAAAGAAAACCAAAACCGTGCTGATTAGTATCCATTGTGCAGTAAGTGGGAACAAGAACAGAGAGAAAATGAAACCCCCCTATTCGATTGTCATAACATTTGATAAAATGTTCAAATAGCCAACTTGATTTTTAGAGATCCGGTTTCATTTTCTTCTCCCTTGTGAGTGCTCCACATTCTCTTTTTTGGTTTTTATTTGCCTCCCCTGGGTTGCATTTTTCACTCTTGATTTTTCACCTTTCATGTCTCTCAACAAAGAGCTCCTCTATGCTTATTATTTTGGTAATTTTCTCAATGCTGACAGCTACGGAGGAAACTCTTGAACCCAAGCATCTTTCTTGTTTCTTGTCCTTCTGATCTGTCCACATATATCTCTGTTTAAATGCATGACACCTTCTTAGAACCAATATATCTGAGGATATAAATCCTCTACAGAGCTTACTGTATACATTAATATGATTTTAGTTTTCCACTATTTTTATCAATATAACTTCACTTTTCCAGGAAATTCTTATTTAGGAAGCAAAGTGTTGCACATAACTTCATTGTTCATTGCAGAATATTTTGAAATAAATGGTAAACTCTTCAATAAGAAATCATGAAGGGCACTTCATACCCCAAGAGTCTTTGGCACTTTGCTGCACCATCCTCACCTTGCTGTGTTCACAGATCATTAATTATTACACTATGATCCTTGTCCGGTCCTAGTCAAGTCCTGAACTCCTCCACCCCAGGTCTCCATTCTGAATTGAAAATACCACCTTAAACTTAGTGTTTAAAACCTCTAAATATGCCAGCTTTGCACTTTTTTTTCTAAAGTGCACAGCAAGAAATAAACCCAGCTTTGTCTCATCAACATGTCTTGGTGATATTCTGGAGATCCAGCATTCCACGTATCTAAAAGAAAGTGAGAATTTCTCTTCTGAGCAGCTTCTGCTCTGCTTTTCCCTTTAAGACAATTCTACTAACAGAAGATCTGATTCCAGTTTTAGATTACCTGGCTTGTTTCATGCATTTGAAGTAGTACACCGTTATGAAACTTATATTCCTCCAAGAAATGGGTGAAAAACTTTACCTTGTTTAAGGTACTTAAATATTTAATCATTAGTTTTTTCTTGCCACAAACTGGTATGCTATAACTTCCTATTTTAAGTTTTCTGTTGATTGATAAGGTGTACTGATACCAACATTCACCAATAGCAGGGCAGAAAATAGCTTTGTGCCAAATTTCTCTCCCTGGCCATCTATATCCAGTTAGTCTTTAGCTACTGTCATTTCCAGTTTGTAAGTAAAAGTTTGAACTCTTTTAATTTCACAGAAGCATCAATAAATTTTATCCTTGCTAGCTATAATAAATTCCTAGTATCTTTCCTATAGCTTTAAAATAATTGTTAACAATATTAATGTTACAAATGAGGTAAGTTTTTAATGGTAGTTAATTTTAATGCAAATGTATAAAATCACAAAAGTTTATCAACAGAATGACTAATAAGAACAAATGTATACAATTTAATTAGGAATAGTGAAATATTCCTAATTAGTGAAATAGTCCAAATGCTGGTCCCATCAATAAAAATGTATGAATAATACCCAACTGCAATAAAAGTTCAATAAATGTTTGTGGAATAAACCCATGGGATTAAATTGTGAGAATCAAGAATTGGCTCTTGTGACATACATAGGCTACTCCAACACTCATCCATTGCCCCTTTTCCTCCTTGTTAAGAAAACCCCCAACTTTTAGTGTAACACATTATAATCAGGAATGAAGCTCCTCCCTAGCAGACAGCTGCTGGCCATGTGATTAAGTTTCACCAGAGGACATGCAGGTAGATATGCTACATAGGAATATGGGAAGCCTCATTAACACATAGACTTTTTCATAAAGATTACATAACCTAAAGACTGATCAAGCTTAAGCTCTGGGACCCTTATTACACAGTTCCCTTCTGTAAATTATATATCTATAAATAGAATTTCAAATTATCGTGACTTGAATCTATCATTTATTTTCTACTAGGACCTTGATTGACAGTATACTTCTCAAATACAGTTTATAATTTTATCTGAATTAACCTATCTAGTTTATCTAGCTCACTGCTTGCAATTTGATTCCAGCTTATAATTGCACAACTATTGAGATCCTCTCTATGCTTAGTGAGCAACTTTTTATGTTTATTGTGTTTGAATGTTTTGACAATTTTGCTTGTCTGATCTTATTAGAGATATCAGGTGAATTATTTTCTAACCAATTGTATGCTATAATAGCTGAACATCCCAATAAAAGTCACTGATCAGAATATCCTCTAAATTAAACAAGTATAGTCATATCATCACGTTAATTAATAATAAAATGCAACCAATGTAGCATGCAGCACACATCAGAGTGTAATATTTTTTAATGGTACATGATTATGGCAGTGACTGACAGTGAACCATAGAAAGAAAGTAGTTAATTACAGATTTAGAGAAGCATTCATGAGGGAAATCCATTGCTCCAGAATTAGATTATTTCTATGCTAAACAATTCATTACTGAGTTAGTAATGGCTGAGTAAGATAAAGTAGAATACATATACAAATCCTGCAACATGGAGTAATTAAAAGATGCCAAGGAAATAAATAGAGTTAGCCCAGAAGATCTTACAATTTAGCTAAGGTGAGATTGGTAACATTTAAATAGATTAGCATCTGAGTATGAGAAATTTTACTATAGATTGATAGGTATTAATCATGTAAAATAAAATAGAAAACATAAAAAATTACAGAAAATAGTGGGAGCAAAAATGGGAGAAAAAATAACATTTTTGTAGTATAACAAGCAATTGAGCATAACCAATGGTTTTGTAAGTAAAAAAAAATTGCTTTATCTGCTTTACTGACTCCTTAAGTATATAAGTTAAAGAGCACTCTTTGAGTTTAAATAACAGATGCTGGCAGTAATAGATACAGAAAATTTAAACTTAATTTATCTAAAAGTCTCCTACCTAGTAGCATTTAAAATTAAGAATTACTTATTACTCAAAAATATTAAATAAAATTTTCTAACTTCTTTGTAACATATAAACCATAACAGTTTGGGGCTTTTCTTTGGAAAATGTTCTATCAATTTACTTTATGAATTTATTTATTTTGAGAAAAATGTGTCTGTGAAATCCAGATCATTTCCTTCTAGATAGCTCATGGATTTTGGCATCATTTAATTTAACATTTAAGCTAGAGTAAAGTATATGTGTTAGTGTTTATATTGGAAATCTACTTTTCACTGTGGTCAATACTTTCAGTGAGATTCCATACTGAGCATGAAATTAGCTTTTACAACAAAAGTATGATTTAACAAATGTCCAAAACCAGAATATCTGAAACCAAAAGGGATATACATTTCTCACAGGCAATGGAGTTAAACATTTTCGTTTTGTGGAAATCTCTGCTTATAATTTAGACTCTATTTGTACACTTATTTTTATTATCACAGCTTTCACTTTTGATTAAAACAAGCATTTGAATTAAAACAATCATCAAGTGCCAAGATATACACTTGTTATGAAATTGCTCTAAATACATATGCAATTGTATTTTAAGAAGAAACAATCAGTAATTTTTCTCACTTTCCTTTTCTTTCCTTATTTTTTGTGTCAGGAGATACAGAATGGTACAATAGAAGCAGAAACAGATGCAGGATGTCAAAAATCAGTAAGAGTCCCAGTCCTGCCTTGCCTTAACATTGGTTTGGCTCAAACCTCAATTAACTTTTCAGCACCTCATTTTTCTAAATCTCTAAAATTATAGGATTGGAGGAGGTGATACTAAGTTTTCTTCTATATCTAAAAGCATGTGATTGTAACATAAAAATTTAAAAATATTAAGTAATCTGAAAAAATATATGGGCTCATTATTGCATACTCAGCTATTTAATCAGCAGACAAACCATTTTAAATTTCAGTTAAAAAAACAAATAAAACACTAAGAATACTTAATTGAGGTACAATTTATGTATTGTAAATATGCATATCTTAAGTGTTCAGAGTGATGACATGGGTCAAATAAATGTATGTCTTTGTATCAAAATCTCCCGAATTATTTCCTTCATTCTAAACAGCTTCCAGGTGCCCCCGCCCGTCAGCCTCCCTCTACATCCGCTGCTCCACGGACAACCACTTTTCCACTCTCCTGATTCCTACCACTATCAGTGGCCTGCCTGATCATAAACTTCATATACATGAAATGATACAGTATACACTTTTTATATAGCTTCTTGGCTTCTCATAATCTTTCTGAAAATCATTCATGTTAGCCATTTCAGTTCCTTGGTCTTTTCATATTGATGAATAGCAATCCATTTTATAAATAATACATAGTCTTAAATCCAATCTCCTGGTTGGAAGACATTTGGATTATTTCCAGTTTTGAGCTATCATGCATAAAGCTGTTATTGGAATTCATTTATAAGTCTTTTTGTGGATGTACACATTTTTCCTGCATATCTACCTAAAGAGGTAGATATGAATGAGTAGGTTGACTGAGTAATAGGAGAGATGTATTTGCCTTTGAAATTGATGAAGTCTTTAACAAAATAGTTGAACAATTTTATGTTCACACCAGAATGCATGGCAATTCCAGCACTTTTAAATTCTGAATCTTAAATTTCACCAATTTTAAATTTCACCAATTTATTTTGATAAAAATGTGTCTATGAAATCCTCACCAATTTTAAATTTCAAATTTGTCTGTCCGTAATGACTAGTGATATTATAGAGCTTTTCATGTGTGAAGATCATTCATACATATTTCTTTGTGTTTCATTGGGATGCATAGGTTCTTTTGAATTGGTGTTTCAGGATTTTTAGGGTATAATCCCAGCAGTGGAATCACTATATCAAAAGGCAGTTCATTTTTTAGGTGTTTTGAGGAAATTCTGTGCTGTTGAGGAAATTCTATACAGTGGCTATACCAGTCTGCAATCCCACCAACAGTGCACTAGGATTCCCTTTCCTCCACATCCCTGCCAACACTTGTTTGTTGATTTGTTAGTGATGGCCAGCCATTCTGACTGGTGTGAAGTGGTATTTCATTGTGGTTAAAAACCCTTTTTAGAGAATACATAAATAATGACCACATATCAATATGAAAAAGATAAGCAATACAAGTATTCAAATGTGTAGATTCTAGTCTTTTAAAATAAACTTTTGTTTAGGTCTTAACTTGGAAATAGATGTTCAGAGATAACAAAGTTTGAGGAAAAATTCTTTTTTAACTTGTCTTATTTTTATAAGTGACATTTTAGTCTCTTATTCCACTCCTCACAAATTATTTAACATATTTAAAAATAAACATATTGATAAGTATATAAAATACAAAATATTTTCCATTTTGAGACTTCCCTTTTCATTATATCTTTCAAAAAGAAAAATATTTTATAGTGATAGAGCCCAATTTATCAATATTTTTTCTTTCATGGAGAATTTTTTTAAGCAAGCTTTATCTAATTCAAAGGGTTGGAGTTTTTCATCTATATTTTTACATTTTTTGTTTGTCTGTGGCAGGAGGGATAATCCCATGATTTTTTTAACTAATTTGTTGTTATTCAAGAGTTCACTTTTTGTGTGGCATTTAGATAATTTCAACCAAAGTCCTTCTTAGCATAACTTATCTGCCATGGTGTTGCAAGTGAAAATCACTGTAGGTAGTTAAAACTACTTAAATATAAACACTTGTTCTGCAATTTACTAAGTGTATTAATTTTAACTTGTGGTTAAGTAGCTACATTTTTTAGTGGAAAATATGTTGTTATATTTACAATGTGGAAAAACAAAATTGAAATTTATAAAGAGTTACACTAAGCATATAGAGCTCCTAATGATATTTCTATGCAAAAAGCTCCATGAGAATCTATTTAGAAATCTTTGTTAATTCTATCTCACCAAGACATAATTTGAAATATTGGGAAACTATACAAAGAACTCAATCCACTGTTTCTGTTCCCTAAGACATGAAATATGTCATTCTTCTTAAAATCTATTCTGTCCTTGTTTAGTCTGTAACTCAAATGTGTATTTTCTACTAGGACTCTGCCTTTCCCTGTCTGGCTCAGGAGTACAGTGTGTGTATATCAGATGCCTTTATTTTATTCAGGACTTTTCCATCCTATAAATCTTGATCAGCCCTACTTACCTTTACATTGGGAAGGCCTGCCTTCCTTCCTTCCTTCCTTCCTTCCTTCCTTCCTTCCTTCCTTCCTTTATTTTAATTGTTGTTCTTGTAAGCACTGCAAAGGTTTTAATAGACTTTAGGAATGCCTATTCTTTCATTTGAGAAATATGGGTTTCCAAGTAGTGTTCCTAGGGTTTCAAATCCTCCATAAATCAAATTGAGTTTTGATTTCTTCTTTTATTTTTTGAATAACTTTTTATTATAAAAATTTCACAAACACAAGCAGCAGATAATAGTAAACTGCATACATGCATCCCCTGGCCTCAATAATTGTTAAAAGATGGCCAATTTTGTTTTATCAGTATGTGTCCCATTGTCCTTGCTTCCCATTAAATTAGTTTAAAAAAATCCTAGCTTCCATATCATTTTACCCATAATATTTTAGTATGTACCTATAAAAATGTGAACTTTTGCTTAACATATCTGTCATCACACCTAAAAATAGTTTATAATAATAACTATTGTATATAATGAGTCTACGTATGTTATATCTCCCCGGATTACAACAGGATGGGTTTATATGAAATATAACCAAGGTTATTTGAAGCAGGACAAACATCTGTTGCATTCTAAAATTTTTAAAAGTTGTGCTTCCTATTATTATAAATGTTATATGATTTATTCTATTCAATTAAGACCATAGTTAGTATTATAATCCCCAAAATATATTTTCATTTTGCAAGGCAAGTTCTACATACCTAAATTAAATTGAATCAATCAAATTCATGTATCTACAGCTATATCCTTTCACTCTAAACACCTCTTGTTAACCAGGCTATTAAAATATCTGTATTGAAAAAAAATTGTATTTTTAATACAAATTAGGAGAGAGTATCTGATCATTTCATTCACATGTGATGAAACAGGCTCAGGGAGATATTTGGTATGGGTCACACGGAGAAGCCAGTATTTGAACCCAGACATTTGCATACTTTCCAATCCACTGTGATAGCATTTCCCTCCGTAGCTGTGATGGGGATACCAAGTCCAGTGTTTCTACTTTACCAGGCATAGCACCAAGTACCACCAGAGAGCAATTAGTGATCGCCATTGTTTGAAAGGTACGCATTCTAAAGTAAAAGCAAAATCCATCAACTCATTCATTGCCTTCTAATATTATTTTTTCTCAAAAGTAAGCAGTAAAGAGATGTTACCAAAACAGTCTAGCACCCAAAACTCTGACATTTCCATTTAAACTGTATTGCAGTGAGGAGTGCATTCTTTTTCTCACTATGAAGTGCTTTTACTGACAAGTATCAACCCTCCTGAACCTCCAAGGAGTCTTTAAATTCTCTCAATTACACGTCTTTAATATCTTACTAATTCATTTCCATTTCACTGAACTTATTTAACTAAGTACAAAGAAAAGCCATAAGTGTTATGTGGTATATAAGGATGATTAAGCAGTTCAATTGTCTTCAAGAGAATTTACAAAAAAATGTAAAAGACACGTGGATAAATTTTTACAATAAAAAAGTTTTTAAAAAAGTTCTCTTAAGAAAGACACAAAGAAAGATAGGAATTAAACGGGACCTGAAACTTCTAGAAAAAAATAGGGCACAGGAAAAAAGGTGTGAAATGATCTTTTGTGAAACATAGGTGGCACACAGAGAGGCTGGAGTTTAAGAGGCAGATTATCAGTGTGTAAGAAAGAAGCATATCCTTCTCTCTCTCTCCCTTGGTCTGACTCTTAAGTCAGTCTCCATATCCCCCACCCCCCTACAGGTTCCTTGACATTTAAAGCAGAGTGTTTGCGTTCATGCTAAATAGTTCTGAACTCAAATGGCACTATTAACCTATTTGAATTTTACACATGGTACTTAGAGAAAACGTACTCAGCAGGGATAACAAATAACAGCAAACACTTTTCTCAGTTTTCTTCTACAGTTAATATTATACAACTGACTTTTTCTATGGTAGCTGTAAAGTTACATCTTACTTCATAAAATGATTTAATCTGCATTACAATTCAAATATCTTCAAGTTCAGCATCTATTCTTTGAAAATTGTGGAGGGAATGATGTCAACACAGACTTCATTTCTTGAGACTACTGAATAGATGAGTATGCCATTTTAACTTGCGCAAAAAAATTTCTTAAATTGAATCGGAAGAGGTAAAGAACAGGTGGTATCAATAAGGTATATACTTTGCAGAAAATTATAGCTGGGTGATCTTAGCAATTTTCAGCTCTATTACAGTGGAATTTCTTAACCTGGCAGCGTAGTCTGAGCACCATTCTATCTGTGCTCCCCGATCTTGTTGTCTCTTTAAATAACTGCGCTAACATGCATATTATTTACCAGCATCGACACAATGCACACGTATCTAAACAGATAACAGAATAAACCCAAAGGCTTATAAATGGTTCATGTATAACTGAATATAACCTTATATATTCAGTGTACATTTTTTGTCTCAAATCTATTACTTTGGTCTTATTAATGACATTAAAATTTAGAGGGAGTAGTTCTATGCTAATTCCCAGGCAAGACAATATTCACTTCTTTGTCAAGTTAATTTTAATTAGCTTAACCTAATAGTTTCATAATGTACTGTTTGGTGGAATAACTAGTGATGAATGTTAAGACTATGACACCTTTTAATGGATGATAAATCTTTAATTGAAGAAGTATAATAATATAAACTCAGTATTCATGATATTACATTAATTCAGAGCTCATGTTGCAAATACAAAATATACTTTACAATCAGTTCATTTTCAAGGTTTTTTGGGGGGGTTAACTCTATTAAACAGTATTTAATTGTGGCAGAACCTTCTGCGTGGCGTGGGCCCAGCTCCCACTCAGAGATGCACAGGATCCACACCCACAGATAGGTTCTCTCATAGGTAATCAGATTTGCAATATACCTAGGCTGTTTTGTAGCTTGCTCTTTGCTAAACCCCCCTCACCCTGCAAATGCTAAACCTTAGGCCCAGTGTAACTGGCTGCCTATTCATTTGCTAATAACCTTCTTCTGTGATGTAATGAGGAGCATTGGCTCCTTTGTACTAACCTGGGGATAGTGAAGGAGAACCACCTTGGAATGTGAGGATATGTTTAGAATAAAGGCCTGTCATGGCAGAGGTCACAGCTTTTGCTCCTCTTGAGAGAAAAGCCATGCTGTCATCCTATTTCCTCCACCGGACTCAGTAGTCTGTGTGTATGTTTTAATTCATCCATAAAGACGCGGACACTGCTGGCTGGTGTCTGCATCAATTAATTACCTGAGACTTTAATTAAAAGGGCTACTTTGACTTTTCTTTATGGGAAATTCAAATGGCAGAATACATGTATCACTATTAAATGTTTGTTTCGAGTATGATTCACTTAGGACTGGCCTTTGTCACTGGAAGACATAGCAAATTAAACCATGTGTTACAATGAAGATTCATCTTATGTGAGCTAAGTTTAAAATCTCTGTCTTCTGTTCTGGAAGGGAAGTGAAATGTTATTGGAATAATAAAGCATTTTAAAAATTAAAGATTCTTCCTAAAATTATACTTATGCTTATTAGTAAGTTTCCACGGGAACACATCCCAGCAATTAGTAGAGGAAGCTATGAGAGTGGGTGCAACTGAGCACCATCAACCTACACAAGTTACATTTGGGCAGCGGTTACAGGGTTTGAGCACAGCTTTGACTTTTTTTTCTTCCAAACCCCCAAGTAATATTGTTGGAATGTTTGTTAAACCTGAACCAAATGTAAGAAAAGTGAAGCAATACTTTAATACTATTGCAGTGCATTACTTAAAGTCAGGGAACAAAATAATTCTAAGAAAAATGGAAAGTTCAAAGACCAGTTCTATAGGTTCACAGCTGTTGGAAAAGAGGGGGCTTCTGAACCACACATCTGCTTTCCCTGAAGCCCTTGGCACCAACGCAGCCATCTTTCATTTAGTTCTTTCCACAGAACCACCACATTGTAACTTCCCTCTCAGTGAACAGCCACTGAATATTTCCGTACAGATTTAAATGTCTCTGAAAAGTTTTCCCACGACAAACTGAAAGCTCTGTCTCCATTCCTTTTGTCTTTGGCCCTAGTTCTATTCTATGGATCCACAGAGACTGAGTATTCTATCGCTATTCCATTACCCTTATGCTCAAAAGCAATTACATGGCTTTCTCAACTAAAGTTCTACTTTACATTAACATTCCAGAGGAGGTTAGACAAACCACCAACTAGTGATACAAGGGCAGCTTGAATACTTGGGGAGGAAAGTCATCTCTTGATGTTAAGGGGGAAAAATATGGTGACCATGTTGGAATCTAATTTCCAGCCTGAGCGAATCGTTTAGCCTTCTCATATCTTCAAACAGATGGGCTAAATTAAAATATTTGTCAAGCGTATGATCCAGAATTCAACCTGAAGGAAATGTCAGTTATACTTAATTATTAATAGAGTCACTGAGACAGTTATATCAGTCATAATCACTTGGCATAAAGGAATAACCTACTTGTTAGAACAATGGCTACTGAGTCAGCAAGAAGATTTTAAAGACATGCCTAGACACTCCATATCAAACAAGGGAAAGTTTAAAACCTATGAGATATATAATGAGTACATTATAGTTATTTTAATACTCAATATTCTTTGCATAATAAAATGAAGCACATAAAATGAGGTATGTGTATACTATTATGTAGTATACAAAGCCTACATTTTTCTCAGTACTCAAGTCCATCTCCCCAAGAAAAGCGACATATTGCCCAAATAAGAAAGCCAACGTTTTGACAAATGGCTTAACTCAAAAGAAATACTATAGCGGATGTCCTCTCAGTATTCACCTTATTTATAGACACATAAACCAATATGCTTAGCATCTCTCTCTCTCTCTCTCACTCTCTCTCATGCACATACACATTAAACACTAGCTATTATGTACAATCCCTTTGTTTATAGAATGCTGGAAAATCCTAATTGATTTTTTTTTTCTGCAGAGTATTTTTTATACATATGATTACCTTTAGGAATTTTAAATTTATTTTTTCCCTCTAAAGTTACCTGCAGAGCATAATGCTTCCCCCAAAAAGATTAGGCATGACAGAAAGATGACGCTTTGCACATCCATCAATCAAAAACTCTCATTGAACTTGAAGATTTCACAGTATCTAATTTTAAGAGCAGTGTTACCGACGCATACAGTTTTTTGATTTTTAAATTGAACAAGACACTAGACACACTAAGCTGCTACATAATTTCCATGATTATTTGGAATAAATGACCATTTCAAGGGTTGAAAGGTGGTGTTTCTCCTAGCTTTCCCTTGAAAGCTACATGATACACGCCCAGTACATTTTTAACAGACTTTATATTTATTTGATTCTTATTCTGTTAACATTCAAGTAATTTCTAGGCACTGTAAAATGACTACATCTTAAGAATCTAAATTTTTAATTTATTATATTTTATTGTGGCTTAGATAATTATTATATACTAGTTAATAATTATTTTAATCAAATCATAGGATTGGAAAAGTAAAATAATTTTATGGTGCAATCCCTTCCTACAGGAGCACCAACAGCTAAATCAAACAACTGGGTAATTACTTATTTCATTCTCAAAGCACTTTGAGAGAGAAGCCTAATATGTAATCTTTCCTTACATGATTTATTTTTTTTCTCAAAGGGAAACTTTGCAATATTTTTCTAGCTATGTTATTTTATATGTATATATTTAAAATATATTTTACATGTATAATGCATTTAAAATATTTGTATATTTTAATTAAATTTGTATTTCTGCTTTTTTGTATAAAGGAAAGATTCTTTTTCTAGGTTATACATGTAACCTCATAAGATATATTTTGAATATCTAAGGCTAAAATGAAAATATAACTTTTTAATATAATTTCAGAAGAAATGAAGTTGCAGAGTCCTCTTTTAGAATGTATTCATTCTCCACAAAGGATATGATATTGTTTATGCATTAATATAATACAAAGGTGAATGGTGATGGAATTTATGTTAAGAAAAGGTACCATAAGTTTAAGAAAATAATGAGGCTGAGAATCAGATTAGTATATAGCATGAATTAGAGAATTCATAGCAAGTGATCCCTAAAATTGCTACAAATAGGTTCTGAATGTGTTCCATACTTCAGAGATTGACACTAGAAAAAACTGACTTCATACTTTTTCCAGCTTCCAACTATTTTGGCCCTCATGATGCTATGTAGTAGTCAGAATTATGATATCTTCTGAAATTCTTGACCTCCATTGTACCCATAAGTTTTCCCCCTTATTTAAATAAACATTAGTCTAGGTGTTGCTATGAAAAGATTTTTCAGGTGAAATTAAAGTCCTAAATCAGCTAACCTTAAGATAGGTAGATTGTCTTGGTGGGCATGACCTAATCTCATGAGTCTTTTAATCTGAGACTACATATGGAGAAGTCAAAGATTATTATTAGCCTGGTTCATCGTGAGAGAGGTACTTTGAAGCCAGTTTTGCATGTGGAGGGGATCACATTGTAAGGAATGCAGACAACTTGCAGCTGAAGATGGCTCCTGGCAGATGGCAAAAATGGGGACCTTGATCCTACAGCTGTAAGGGAAAGAATTCTGCCAACAACCTGAATGAGCTGAGAAGTGTGTATTTCCCTCAAACCTCTGACCAAGAACTCAGCTCCCTAACATCTAAACTAAATTTTGTTACCCTGAGCAGGGAACCTATCCAAGCCATGCAAGACTTTTGACCTACAATACTGGGAGCCAGTGAATGAGCAGTATTTTAAATGGCTAATTTTTGGTAATTTGTTACACAACAATAAAAAACTAAGATACTGTACAACTTCCAGACCACAGCCTCTAACTCGTTTTTATTGTGCAGCATACATAGAATTGTGGGTTTTTCCCCCCAAAACATCTTGTTTCCATGGTTTCCCTTATTTTACATGCATCACAAGTTGAACATCTCCTCCTTAGATTCTTCAATTTTCAATAAAAAATGTTAACCCCAACACCCTTCTAATTGACCTTTGTGTGCATAGAGTTCTGGCTTAGAACAGAAGCAGGGGATGTTTGCGTTTAGGGACTTATCAAGGAGAAAAACTTAAACTCTCTGATTCTCAACATTCAACAAAAGGTAAGGTAAGTGAAGTTATACTCCTGAAGATTGCCTAAAATCTTGCCTTTTCACTTCTACCCCTGTGTGCTTTTAAGATGTCTCTCAGTTAAGCTTAATGCTCATTCACTAAATAGACTATATGATTTTGAACCTTCCACAGTCAAGAATCACTTTTAAAAAACTGTTCTTTTCACTCTAGTTGGTGTATCTCTGGGGAAATCTCAGCACCATTCCCAGCCTCCACTTCTGTACTTTGTACATCAACCATCATGGACCGGTGTTGACTGACATTTGTCCATCTGCAGTTCTTAGCTTTGGAGGTTGCCTTAGGCATGAAGACAAAGTAAACAGATGGAGGAAATGAAGCATGAAAAATGAGAATGGAGGCCATTGTGGCTCAAGTTTGAATTGCCAGACCTTACTTCTCTTCACATTTTCATGGTCAAACCTTAGTCTTTACCTCAGAAGCAGCTGGAAAATGCAGTTAGCTGTGCAGCCCACGAGAAGAGAGACAAGGAAAGCGAGATGGATAACTATCCGGTCTCCGTGAGCCTCTCGAAAACGAACAGGGATGCACAGCGTGGGTCTGCCTTCTCTGCCTCACGGGTAGATATTTTTTAATTTGTCCTCATTTTAACTTACTTTTATTTTACCTTGTTATAGTATGTATGTTTTTAAGTTGTTTTAAGGCTTTTTAAATAAGGTATAATATGCCTCAGTCATCAAACTGCATAGTCTAGGAGATAAAAACAGCACTCATTTTACAGGCTTTCTGTGAAAACTGTGTTATCACATATACAGTACAAAATGGTACTAGCACATAGTAAGTGAAGAAAATAATAATGTTTTTGATTTTTGCTACTGATATTTACAGTAATGTAAATAAAAAATTAAAATGGCCTCTTAGAAGAGATACAGCTTTTCCTAGAGTTAATTTCTAAGATGTATGTTGCTGCTAGGTCTTCATAAAGCACGTATGCTGTTCTCGGAAACAGTAAATAAGGCTGTGAGTTTCAGAGTCCTATTCATAACATCGGCCATTGTAAGTCAAAGACATAACTCTAAGCTCCGTTTCTTTGGAAGCAAAATTAATTAGGGACCCAAAAATGAGGTTTGGGTTTTTCACATTCTAGCTCAATCCTAGGATGAAGTTTTGGGAACCTATATAAGTAAATTCATTAAACATTCTGCCATTAATTCAACTCCCACAACTGGAATTTTGATGAATTAAACAACCAGGAGTTTGAGGTTTTATTTTCTTAAAGAATCTGGAAAATGGATATTCCATGTTATTACAGAAAGACAGAATTATATTATTCAACAGTTAAGTAAGAACAGGTAGTTTGACTTCATATATGTAGAAGACTATTTTATAGTTTCTCACTGATTAGTTTTAATAATGTTTCCAACAGCACCAATAATGCCAGAGTGGAAAACAGTTAATGATTTATATTAGGAATATGCAGAATGAGCTATATTATGTTGGGCTCACCAAAAAGTTTGTTTTTTTCTTCCGTAAGATGATTATAGTAGTGCTTACTTGTCCTAACTTCATTCGAAACCATTTTGTTAGATTGTATTGTGACAGCTGTTGTATCACCATGCTTTAAAAAAAACATCAAAATTGGTGAATTTTTGTGTAGCCATTTTAATATTAAAGATGAAAGAAAATATACATTTTGGCATATAATTTGGCTTTATTATTTCAAGAAAAGTAAAAATTCAACTGAAATGGGAAAAATGATTTGTGTAGTGTATAGAGAAGGTTCTGTGACTGATTGAACATGCCAAAAGTGGTTTGTGAAGTTTTGTGCTGGAGATTTCTTGCTGGATATTACTCCACGGTCGGGTAGGCCAGTTGAACTTGATATCGATCACATGGGAGATAACAGACAAAATCAAGTATTTAAAATCATTTGCACCAGCTTGGCCAACCCATAATGCATATGCTGCATATATATAATTCAAGTTAATTTTTAGTCAGTGAAAAAGTATTTAAACTCAAAGTTGACGTAAAATCAATTAGCAAGAGAAAAATCAGCTTGTAACTGGTATTTGTGGCCTTATTACCGATGACATTGCGTTTTACTCTACTGCATCACTAGCATGCTACAACCTTCCTCATGGCTATTTTTATTTGAAGGAAAGTTTTGCAAAACCTTAGTTTCATGTTATACATGGGAGAAGGAATAGAGAAGCAAATGTCCAACATGCACAAACCCACATAAGCAAATTTTACATCGGTAAAAACAACAAACTTCCCCTACTCACTTTTATTTCATGATTCTTTTTGAGACAGTCATGATCCTGTCAAATTTATTATTTAGGGACTCATTTGAAAAGCTGAGTTAAAAGCAGCAAATGTAGAAATTTTCACTTAGGGGAATTCAAGAATATATTTGCATTTTTTTAGGGGGGAAAGGGGTTTTCTAATTTTAATAGTCTTCATATCCATTTAGCTCAGTTTCTATAAATACATGTTAGATAAATTCTTCATAATGGAATTATTTTTGTTTTACTTTAGTTCAAAGAATGTCAAATACGTGTAATAGTGTCATTAAACATGTGCTCATTTATCTCATTAAAATGAAACAAAACAAAACAAGACCCACATCAGTCCAATTAGATATTTTAAGATTGGCACACATAACTTTTGTATCACATTTTTAAAAAAGGCTAGAGGAAACAAGTAGAAACAGAAAATGTATGGCAATTTCAGAGTGCAATTTAGAATTGAGATCAAGAAAGACTAAAGGAATAGGTTTATACTATTAATAAAATAAACTAATGATGATGAATGCTAGAACAACTATCATGAGACTTCCAGAGGCAATTAGTAACCTGATTCTAACAATCTATTTCCCAGATATCTGTGGGAATACTAACAGTGTTTAAACATACCTCAAATCTGACTGCCTCTTTGTGTGCTAAGAATAAAATGCAGTTTGCATTATAATGTTTACTTCCTACTGTTATACGGTATCCACATTATCATCTACAGTTAGAGATCATTTTCCTCCAGCAAGTGTGGGGGAGCTGTTAATCTTCGATTTCTTCCTAGTCTTCCTTCCAGTGATGGGCTGATAACAAATCAAAATTGCCTTTTCTATAGCAAGCTCTTAATCTCCTCCATTGGCAGCCGATTATTGAAGTAAGGTAGAAATGTGCTCTTCAGCACTGATAGTAGTTTCCTGCTTTGCCTATTGCAAGACTTTTTATTTTAAACAAGCAAGCAAACATGACATAAATTTTTCTGGCATGATTATAAAGAACATAAGCCATATTTACAGGAAGAAGTGCAGAGGATGATCTGAAGCCTCACCTAGGTATTTTAGTAGTGGTTTAAATCATATTATCTACATTTCAGCAAGTGAACACTACTTTTCTTTGAAGTCTCTTTACTCTTTTCTCATTCAAATAGACATTAAAATCAGAAGTGCATATCAGTTTTTTACTTTACACATATGTTCTGTGTTTCTACTTTGAACATTTCTAATGTTTAAAGGGGGAAATGGCACAAAAATATTTGTAGAAATGGTTAGAAAATTATTCATCATTCACTATTTATGGTAGTTCCTAAGCATTGATGTGAATAATCCTCATCACATTTTAAAGAAACTAGCACTTTTTTGCATTTTTAAAGATGAATAAAAAGAAATGCAGATGTGAAATATGGAAATAAGACCATATAAATGATAAACTTAAAGCCAATGGTTTTGCCCTGGCTCAGTGGATTGAGTGCCAGCCTGCGAAAGAACCAAAGGGTCACCAGTTTGATCCCCAGTCTAGGGCACAAACCTGGGTTGTGGGTCAGGTCCCCAGTAAGGGGTGCACAAGAGGCAACTGCACATTGATGTTTTTCTCCCTCTCTTTCTCTCCCCCTTTCTCTCTCTCTGAAAATAAATAAATAAAATCTTAAAAACAAAGCTAATAGTTTTATCATCATGAAAATGGCACAAATCACCAAGGCCATTGCATACATAGATGGAGGGAATACAAGCAAAGAGAATAGTCATTTTTACCATATATAGCCTTCAAAATTAGAATTATTTAATACTTATTAAAACTTCACTTGAACTTGCTGTTGGATGTCTATTGGTTTCTGCATTATTTCTTCCTTCTTCTCTGCACTCCTTTGCAGGGAATATTTGGAAACTACTTTTTCATATTTTACTGCTAGAAAGATTTCTACTATATTTGATCACAAGAGGACTCAGGTGAGATGGGAAAAGAGGAAGAGAAGCAGGAACCATTTTTCATGCAGCACTGGGCAATACACGGGCTCCAGCACTCATGAGGTTTGGTAGCACCATGGGGCATGCTCCTGGGAATCAGCCTGCTCAGGCTGGCAGTCAGCAGAGGTGTTCCCAAATGCTCTGTTTCCTTGAAAACTAGTGGCAAACTTACAGATTAGCTGCAGATTTCCCCATACTTTCAATAATTTTGTAGGCACCAATTTCATTTTAAAATCCCTTTTATGAAATATTTCCAGCTGATCTTTTGAAGCAGATCCATTCACATACATGTAATGAGTCATTTAGTGAAATTATCAAAGGTTGCTTTCTTTTTATGTTGTGTGCCATCACTTTTACAAATAAATGAGTTGTTTGAAGCTATTTAAGTCTCAATTAAAATACCTATTTTAAATTCATCTGTATTTTTTCAGTCAAAGCCTAGTTTCTGAAAGCATGATATTCATTTTACCTATTCTTTCCTAATGACCCAAAGTCCCCAATATCTTGGTCATATGTAATGCATTGCTAAATATTGTATTGGGGAGATTAATTATACAGTTACATGCCCAATGTCCATCAGACAAATGTAAATGGTCCTAGGCCTATCTAATTGCCAACGTATTTTAGGCAGAAACATTTAAGTATAGATATCTGTATCTCATCACTGATTTGGATAGGGCACAAAGGTAATAATACAGTAGCAAAGTAGGATGGGTATCATTTCTCTTATTGAAAAGTTAAAACATCATTTGAGCTATTGATCCTGAAAAGTAATGCCTATAGGTGGTTTTGCAACTTTCCTGAAGTTTCTTTAGTATGGTACACTGAGAGTAGAAATCCCAAAATAGTTTTAGAGATTAGTTCCTTCTAAAAGACAACAGGGGCATGAATCATAAAAACCTCTTCCTTGTAAAAGTTATAGTTTCTTCTATTGATCCTTTCGAGTATTTTCAACTAAGAGTGCAAGGAGTTGAAAATGACTTCTGGAAAGATAGAGTGCACTTTGCCATAAACTGTCCCCAAACAAACATTTGAGTGTAGATGAAACACAAGACACAACTACAAAACGGCAACAAGAAAACCCAGCAGCATTAAAAAATAAAACCTGTTCACAGATCTTACTCCTCTCACCAAAGTATTAGTACGTCATCAATTTCAAGTTTCTCCACTTTCTTACTTAGTAGATATAAAAAATTAAAGAGTAAATTTAACCCCCCAATTTTAAAGATAACTTCAGAGCATTCATTTTGGTGCTACCCAAATCAACTGTGTTCATTTTAATGGCTTGGTGAAAGCAAAAATTTTATTAGACCTTTATAAGAGCCAATAGAACTTAAACAAAGCCCAAAACTCTATTGTCTTATTTCCTTTTTTATTCTTCAATAAAATACCAAGGGCAAATGCAATCAAAGCTGACATTTATTAGACACTTTGCAGACTGCCTGGTGTTTCATGAGATTCATCTCATATAATACTTGTGATAGACCTACGAAGTAATAATAATATTTAATAACCATCTCACAGCAGAGAGAACTATGACACAGATGAATTACTCATCCAGGATTACACAGCTATTAAAAAGAAAACACAGGGTTAGAAACCAGATAATATAACAAAGAGTTTCCATTACAAAACATTACAATATATTGCTACCCAGTATATTCATGATACCAGCCAGTGCTCTCCTTAGTGGAGGAGCAATCATAAACTGGATTGATCCAGTAATGATTCATTGACCATCTACTAAATGCAAGACATTTTACTAGATGTTGGTGATAAAATCTAGAAATTTACTCTCAACTTACAGTAGATACCTATATCAACTCATTTCTGGGAGGTCATGATTGTAACTTCTACATTATAGACTCACAAAATGTAGCCCTGCTTCCTGGAGGTCTAGCCAGATATAATGCCTATTCCAATCTATCTGGCATTATTTCCAATATATAATGGGTCTAGGAAGCTAATATGCCTGAGCCAAAATCAGTGATATTTTCTAGGAATGTAAATTTGAAGTATGGGGCTTTGATTCTGCTTGAAGAGAGGGCATAAAAACCTGAGAGAGTTTGGTGGTACTATTTTTATGTTATCATCCTAGAAAGTAGCTTATCTGAAGGTGAAAGATGAAGCAGACTAGCTGTGAGAAACAATATATATAGAGAGAATTGGTACTTTATTTTCAATTGGTTGACAGACCCAGCTGCACCTCTGTCCTTGAGTTTTATGAAGTGCCCTGTATCCAAAAAATGTTTTCTTTTGGCTTAAGCCAGTTCAAGGTGGGTGTCTGTTGCTGTTAATCCAAACAGAGAAAACATAACTTTTCAAGCCATAACCAATGGTTCCCACTGAAAACTGTATCCAGTCTGTGTTTCTGATAGGAGCATTTTGAATGTGTGAAAGCATAGAGCAATTTGTTTTAAAGTTAAAATGCATTGGCCTTCTGGATAATAAGAAAATGGCTACTAATAAGATCTTTTGATCTCTTAAAATTTCCTACAAGGATTTCTAGACTTAGAAATGATTCTACTTCTTCATTCATCTTCCTCTATTCCCTAACATTTACTTAAAAGTCATCTAAAATAACTTGTTGTCATCAGATAAAGACATCATTCCTCTTAACTAAGTTGATATTCAGCTGGTATTTACTCCTTTGATGGTTTGGTCAGAGGTTCAGACCAGTCAATGCTCATGTTATATTGTGTGTGGTAAATTTTAAAATTTGACCTACTTTCACAAGTCCCATCTGTTACATGTGTTTCCCCACCAGCTTACTAAGTCTCTTACTGGCTCATTGGCAAATTCCTGTTCAATCATTCATTTGATAAATATTGAGCAGCTATGAAACATAAATTATTTTCCTCACTTGGGAGACTGGTATATGGCTCATTTTTAAGAGAATCATTTTGCTCCATGAGAAAGACTCCAGAGGCATGAGTGGGGCAGGAAGACCAGTTGAGGGGCTGTGATGTAAGCTTAGGCAACATTTGGTGATATCTAAGGTGATGATGGTAGCAATGCAGATGGTAAGAAACAGCATCCTCTAAGGTAGAGCCAAAATTATTTGGAATCTAAGTATCACTTTTCTATGAAGTGCTCCATAACTCCACAAGCAGATTTCTTGCATTATCATGTGTACTTACATAATGTGCTATTAGCATCTCTACTTTACTCTGTATCAAATCATAGTATAATTAAGGTATAAATGATTAACTCTCTACCCAGACTTTGAACACTTATAATTCAGGCATCTTATACTTTTTGTTTTCTTTCTCATGGGACAATGAATAGCTCACATTAAACAATTAATCTTTTGCAAGAAAGAGCAAGAGAAAAATTACATGGGAATACTATTTTCTGAATCG
This sequence comes from Anoura caudifer, assembly GCA_004027475.1. NCBI lineage: Eukaryota > Metazoa > Chordata > Mammalia > Chiroptera > Phyllostomidae > Anoura > Anoura caudifer. Next base: position 107,116 of record PVKU01000232.1, read on the forward strand.
AGAGTATTATTTATATACACTCTCTGATGATATGTTACTTCTATCTAATTCTAGATTTATTTAATAGTTGCCTGAAAGAGCAAGAGTTAATAAGAGTTGATTTTTTGTATACACTTAATGTTTATATCTTTTGATCAAAAAGAGGAAACATACGTTATTCCTATGGCCAGATTTGCCATGATTGTCAGTACACTGCATTATATTGGCTGAGAGAAACAAAAAATTGGTGAGGGATATTCTCAGAAAAAATTCCTGTTGAAGTACATGGCTAAATTATTATCAACCAGAAGTCAATGTTTTGCTCTTTATTTATGTTATATCACATAATTCATAGGGGTTGCAATGCCAGCATTGAGTAATTAAATGAAATTTATTTGGCTGACCTTCAAAAGGAATAATCCACAGAACAGCATTTATTATCAAAACAGTTGATGTTCTATGGGAACAAAATATGGTGGCACCACATTGTGGCAAAGCGAGGAAGGAGCAATTTGCTAGTGATCCCTAAATTCCCCATGATCTAGAGATAGTGACTTGTGTCTAAACTTGGGTCAGTCTGTGACAATGAGGAAAATTGGCTCCTACAGTTTAAAGAGGGGTTACCAAAAGCAAGGAAAAAGAGCTAGCAGAAACTGGTCAGCCCGGGGTTCAGCTAAGCATAAAAATATACCTACAGCATCCCTTAGAACTCAGCGAAGCCCCCTGGGAAATGCTACTAGCAGAAAACAAACACATGAAAAAACATGCCTACTGCATTGCGATTTTCAGCTACTGATTTGATATCAAAGATTTACTCTTTTCCCTGAATAAATTGTTTCTAGACATTAATACATGTCTTAAGAGTATTTAAATTAAAGAGGTGTCATTGAGTATGTGGTTTGATACAGTTCATAACACATTTGCTTTTTATTTCATCAAATATATTACCTACTTCCATTGATATTTTGGGATCATCTGTCAAGCGTTTTTCCATGACTCCTACTCACAAAGGGTATAGACAAAAGAAACAAGCAAATAGTCTTGTGATGACTATTATTTGTACAATACATTTAATTAATTTCTGCATATTAGCACAAATCCATTGGCCCAAGACCTAAAAGAAATTATTAAGATTAATGCAAATCAGAAAGTTATTAAGTATGGTTTTTAAATGCAACTCATAATAGCTACTCTTTGAACTAATAATAAATCACTTTTTCTTCATATTGTAGATTTACCATGTACTAAATGAGGGAAGGCTGAAGTAATTTTGCTGAAGGATTTCAAGTTTTTTTAAAAAATATTATTTTTATCTGTAATGCCTGATATCTCCTGTGGTTGCCAGTGGGGAACTTTGAATAAAAAACTCACTTATTTGTAATTTCTTTAGAAAAGCTGCTTAACGGTCTCCATTAACTTGTTTTTAATATGATAAATTTATCATAAAAGTTGCATTTGCATACTAAAATATATTACATATTAAAAATATTCTACTCACTTATATGTGATCATTATTAACATCTAGACAATATGATTTCAGACTTTTCTTTGGCATATAAAGTGTATGTATGCATTATTTTCTATAAAAATAAGATTAAACTCTACATATCATTTAAAAATATGCTCTTTAAAATATATAATTTTTCAATAATGATTCAGCCGTCATTTTAACAGTTGCATAGTATAAAAATTGCATTAAAACTATTCCACAGATTACTTAAGTTGGAATAAAATTTAAAATTTTAATAAGTAATAATTTTAAAGTGTTTATCAGTGTCAAGCATTATTTTAAGCACTGCACACAAACTACACCATCCCATTGCTACCTTGATGACAATACCATAAGGTATGTTATCTTTGTTTTGGGGATGAGAAAACTGATTAAAGTTTAGTCACCTATGTAAGGTCAGGCTGTAAATGATGAACCGATGGTTTTGTGTTTACTCACTACACTGCAAGGCCACTGTAAAACCCAGCACAAAGTAAGTTCAGATGCAATCCCTCGCACCTCCAGCCCTGCAAACACACAAACAATCTAATTCTCAAAAGAGTACTGAGAAAGGACTATGGCATCTTTGGCCATATACTGCTTCTCTTAACCAAGAAAAGAACCACCTAAATTTAGTAACTTTTGACAGTCTCATAAAAAGAGACCAGTACTCCTATAGCCCAGACTGCAGGAGGCTGAACATTTTCACTGAATGATAAAAAAACAATGAATGCTTCGCGCTTTCTAAAGGACTGCGGAAGCGAGCAGTGCTGAGCTAGTTTCCTGCCTTAGTATCACAGAGCCACACCTCCCATATATTGGATTTCCACACGTGTGGTTATTAGTTGATAACAATTAATATGACTATAATTTTATGTCGGAAACAGTAGACACTTGATACACATGAAAGCTATGAGTACTACATTCTCTATTAAGATAGTCATTTAATTCTCCCATTTCATGTGCAGCAAGAATTAACATTCCCATGCCATACTAAAGTTCAATCTTTAACTGACAAACAAATGAATCTCCCATAAGGTCACAAAGATTACCAACTCTAATGTCAGCTGGCTTCTCTAAAGGTAGAACACATCGAATACCATGTAAAGAGCTTTAACGTTTCCACGAGTCTGGTTATTTCAGTGGTACCGGTACGTTTCAGTTTACCCACGGAACACCGCAGCCCAGTTACATCCATTTCTTCGTAGAAAAAGGTTTGTGAAACACCTGCTTACTAAGATCTTTAGCCATATTGATCAAGAACCAGAGAGTCCTACAGCTATCCTTTCAAGTGGTTTATTTGCTTACATCATCTTTTAGAGGATGAAACACTGCTCATAATAACATGATGTTATAATGCTTAATTGATCTTCTATGGAAAATCTGGTCAAGATGTACTTCTATCAATAAGGCATAAAATTGATTTACACTTCCACTGAAAAAATAAAACAAGGGTTCAAAAGTAAAAGTTATCTAAAAGGAACATTTCTCCTTTTGTAAATTAATTACTCTGAACCCTATGTGTAGTGATAGGTAGTCCCAATTTATACCCATATTGTCATATCTTCATAGTTTCCCAAAATATATTTACATTGAAAGTCTGTAGTAAAACAAATGAAGATTCTGTTACCAACATATAAATATAAATATATAAATATTTGAAATAATTTTGTGAACCAGAAATATCTATTCTCATATTATATAACCTGTATATCAATTTAGTTATCCATTATCCATATAAATAAATGGAGATTAGAACATGGATCAATTATAAATGGAAGCTAACTTTTATTCCATGATCATCTAAAATACTCTTTCCTTCTGATTACTTATATTAATTTAAATTTATAGCTAATAAAACAAGCAAGCTGCCTGGAAATGCTAATGATAGAAATTCTACCAGTGAGATTAATGCAATTTTCACTCATGCAGAATTATTTTTTCATTTTGTCAAGAATATTCCCAGTGAAAATTCTCTGATTTTCTAAGGCTCTAGAAAAAGAACATGATAAATCTGACAGATTGGAACATTCTTTTCTCTTTAATAGTCCTAAAATTTATTTATTTCATTAGTTTTAGCATGATGCTCTTTTTTTCTATAAGCTCCTCCTTTATTAAATATAGTTTTATGTTTTCAAGAAAACTTGTGATCATGGAAGTTATATAAAATATTAAAAGCAGTACTAATTTTTTTGATATCTGAAATGCCTTTTGTGAGCTAAAAAATATACAACCTCTCTGGGTTACAGTTGTGAAGTATGCCCTTACCTCGGGAGTTATTCATCATACACCAATTTTTACTGCTTTGAAAACTTTTTAGTTAGTAGTAAACCCTTACTCATTTTAAAGCATACATCTGTCACTGACTATATACATTATCTAGCCTCTCCACCTAAATGTTATTCACCAGCATCCAGTTTAATGACACTATTGTATGCCTGGTGGTTGAAAAGTCAATCTTTGTTATAGATTTTTCTGCATAAGTATCATTATTTCTATAATTTTAAAATTCATGTGAACTAAGTGTAAAGCTCTATATCTTGTGTAAAATTTTGGACCAGTAAAAACAAATGTACATGAAGGTTTTTGTTAAAATGTTGCATTGATCTTTTCACTCTCAGGTGAAGCAAATGAAAAAATCTATACATTTGTCCTTCAACTCATCATTGACCCTAGCAAACATACCTGCTGCGGAAGATCTATGCTTATTTTAGTTGAGTATGCAGATGGGATCAAGTAGGAAAAAACTAAGTAATAGAAAAAATTAAACATCAAAGCAATTAATGCAACTGAAGATTTTAACTCAACTCTTTTGTCCTTTTAAATTTTACATAAACTCTTAACACACACACATAATAGCATGAAATTTTAGCTAAGCATTTTAAAACCTAAATGCCATAATTTTTAAGATCAGATATGTCTGCACTTCATGAGGAACACCTACTTTTTAAAAGATAAAACAAAAGGAAAAGTTGTTTTAATTTATTAGTTATGCTTTAAACTTGTAGTAAATTTTGGAAAAATTTAAAATAAAATTCTTAAAATTATTATAAATTAAGCAATTGGATAATCTTTCTTAGAGGTAAGCAATGTACAGGATTGAACGAAAAATTTGCATATGGCTGTTTCAAATAAAGCACAAGTGCTCAATACCATGTCTGGGTCCCCCATCAAAAACAAGTGGTAAAATATATTTGTAGGTGTAATGGAGGCACTAAGAAATATTTCTAATATCCACTAAACATCTTCTACTTCTGAAATGGATCTAATGAATTATTATGTGCTCTATGAATACTGTATTTTATTCATCTTTGAGATCAAAATTTTATTTTCATTCTAAATTTTATTGAAATTTATATGAATTTTATATGAAAATTTTATTTTCATTCATTCAAAGCTCAGCAAATGTGCAAATCTTCAATTATTAGCAGCAGAGACTAGGAAGCAGGCTATTTAGCATTAAAATGTTCTCTCCCATTTGCTGCTTGTCAGATATATGGCAAGTAATTTTATCTTTGTTACTCAGTGACCTCAGAAGAAAATGAGGATAATAATTTCCATAACAGAGTTATTGTGAGGAATAGAAAAATGTCAGAAAGGTTGTAGTTTTTAATTTATGTTATTGAATACATAAATTTAACGAATATTTTCTTAACATTTAGTGTAATGATTTCTTGAGAAGGAAAGTATTTGTTTAGAAAATACATTAGTAAACCTCTCATGCAATATGGGCAAGGTATTCTTTATGAGAGTGGAAGATCGATTTATTTTGCTTCTGAAATGTTTAAGGAGAGAAAAAAGACCATGAAAGATGATGGAGAAAATAATAGAACCAGAGAGAGTATGCAAAATATAGGACTATATGGAGAAATGATCCGTGGTTTCATCTTTACTCTGTACTCAGAACAGAACACTTAGGACCAGGGGTAAATGGTGCTGAATTTTAAGTAATTTGATTACTACAGTGTAAACATTTTCCTATGTAAGAGGTCATCCCAACTAAATATTCACTAAAGCATAGTATACTCATGAATGCTCTGTATGACTTGGTTTACTGTTTGTCCTTGTAACAAAATGAAAAAGGGCCAAAATTTTGTGACATGCAAAAAAATGGACTGCCTTGCTGAGGGCCAAGAAGGTGGTCAGCTCCAGGTAATGAAAAATCCTAAGGACTGCTTTGGACTTCCAAGGCATACAGAACTGGAAATTTTAGTTAATCATATCCTATTGTAGGATATTCTGCAGTTGGTGATTGACTTCATGGATATAGTCATAGCCATTACTTTTTGAAAGCACTGTTCGATTTTCAAGGAGTTTTTTGTATATTATCTCATTTGTCTGTGGGTCAGGCTGGGCAGGCATTCTTTTTCCCACTTTGAAGATCAGGAAACAGCCTAGAAGATTAGGTGACGTACCCACTATAATGCTGTAATAGAATAAGAAATACATATTTTGCCTTTGACTTTAGTTATTGACAGAGCTTCTAAAACCCTTGTAATTTGCTAAGTGACAAGTATGAAAGAAACATCTTTTACTATTTATAACAAACCCCTTTCCATATCACTAAAGTTTATATTAATGGAGTGGCTCTTGTTGGGTCCCTATGGGGGCTGGTTGCCAGAGAAAACATCCAAGTGATCAAGGGTTGGACCTTTCTGTCCCACCTTCTTGACCTCTTGGAAGGGAACGTGCCTTAGAGATTGAGATAATTGCCAATGGCCAATGATTAAACCAATTATGTCTATGCAATGGAACCTCCATAAGAACCTTGAATAACAGGATTTTGGGGACTTCTGGGTTGGTGAACATGCACATTTGTCAGGGAGCAGTAGCTCCTATGCTCAGACCGTTCCAGACCTTGTCCTATGTATCTCTTTTTCTGGCTCTTTCTTTGTACCCATTACACTATCCTTTATAACAGTTGGCAATGGCTAGTAAAGCATTTCCCTGAGTTCCGGGAACCATTATAACAAATGATCAAATCTGAGGTGGGGGTCATGGGAACCCCTGAGTTGTAGCCAAGTCAAGAAGATGTCTGAGGAACCCAGGGAATCACTATGTGTGGTCTGTGGCTGGAGTGCAAGGTAGGCTTGTGGGACTGAGGCCTGTGGGAATTGTGCTAACTCCAGGTAGTCAGCATCGGCATTGAATTAAACTGCAGAGTATTTATTTGGTGTCTGTGGAGAACTGGAAAATTGTTAGGTGTGGAAAACCCACACATTTGGTGTTTGAAGTTCTGTGAGTAGAGAAAGACTTTTTCCTTAACCAAGTTCTTACATGCTAGGAGAACAAAGAAAACTAAAATACTCCATCCATAAGTACTCTGGATTTGGTGACTTTTCATTATAGTTTCTGTAAAGAATTATTTTTATGAAACCCAAGGGAAAGGATGGATCCATGTCTTCTTAGAAAATCAAGTATTTTGTTTAAAAATAGTTTTTAAGTTTGTTGAAACTCAATACATTTCTCACCTTTTTAAAAATAAATTAATCCTTTTGGTAACTGTGTTGATTTCAAATTTGTTGAAAGGAACTCAGCCACAGCCTAGAATGACAGCCCTTTGTCTGTTGTGTATGTCCATGAGTACACACACATAGTCACAGAATCCTTTCTCCCATTTCTCCCATCAGAAGTGGAACCAGTAGACCCACGGTTCAGAATGTATTCATCCTCACCCACAGAGGACAACTGTCTAGAGCGCAGGTGGCAAACACAAGGCTTACGGGCCAAATCTGGCCCTCCACTTTGTTTTATCCAGCCCGTTACCTTGTTTCTATGTGGTGGCAGAGCTGAGTTCCTGGCCCCTAGTTAAGGGTAGTTACATTCATACAGTCCTAAAATTACACACGACCCTTTGAGGGCAACCACAAGGCCAATGTGGCCCCTGATGAAAATTAGTTTGATGCCCATGGTCTAGAGGATAAAATGATCGCATGCCACAGACTGCTGAAGAGACAAGACACCAGGATAGGAAAAAGGACTGATAGATTCTAACTGTACAAATTGTATTTTCCCAAGGAAAGAAAAATATAACACCTTAAATGGAGAGTACTGAGGGATGAGAGAATGAATGGGGTCAGTAGAAATCAAGGAACACGCATTTTCTAAAGATCTAAACAATCTGAAAGAAAACTTTCCTATTTGTGAAATACATTAGGAGTTAAACAGCTTGTTTCATTTCCTGATTGAGCCCATGTCAAAGAATCAAATTATAAAAATACTCATATGAATTGTAGATCTTACCCAGCATCATGTTTAGTAATGATTTCTAAGTTAAAAACAATCAAAGATACAGACTAAGCAGGAAAAGGTTTGAAAAAATGAGTGTGGCTCTCCATGTTTTACCTTTTTATTGTGGATTGTTTAGCTGTAAGTGACAGATGAACTAATCCACGTGTGTGAAATACTTCCCATTTCTGGGAGGATTTAAGTTTTGAAACATTGCTATTTTTAGATCCAGATAATTGAGCGGCTTACATGATATTTTTCTAGAAAGCCATGTCTCATAATCTAAAAATTTGAGAGGTGTTTACCATCAACAATCCTAAAACAAAGACATTCAGCTATAAAATTTTTCATAAATGAGTGTTTTATTTCTGGTAAATAGCATCACTCTATTTAATAATAAGTTCAATTTTTAGCATGCTTACAAAAAGATTAGATTGGATTACCAGCTCATTTTTTTCTTTTCCAGGAGCATCTGTCCAGTAATAAGAAAGAAATTGATCACAATCCCATTGTTTAACTCTTTCTTCCTTATTACCTCTCTTCTTATCCTTCTCGCTCAATTTCAGTGATTCTTAGCACACATTCTCTCTGCCATTGTGGAAATCACCTATAATATTACAATGTGCTTTTGTAACTCCATGTAAGATAGTCCAGGCTGTGTTTACAAAATGAAGGGGGCACTTTATTCCATGGTCTTCAAGAGCAGTTAACCAGTTGATGCCAGAGGTTAATATCCTTGCCCTATCCTGTAGTTTATTACAGAGGTAATTCAACTCTGCTTATTCAGGTTAATGGGAAGTATAGGCTGGGCAAGGAAGGCTTCTATCTCACAAGACCATTTGGTCTCCTGGGAAGCTTTATTATTACATAATTGCTTCTGTTTCTTAATCTTCTTTTGCTATAACTATCTATAGTTATGGAGGTGCAGTCCCTTTATTGGAACTTTTTCCATGGTATGTCCTGTTCAAATATTATCAGCTTAAGCACATGCTTGGGTGATTAAGTGTGTCAGGTGTGCCCTGCTACTTCTCTTCTTGTAAATTTCCCCTGATAAACAGTTTATTGTATTTATATTGCATGATGGTGGTTGTATAGACCTCTGTTTCCTTTTTGCACAAGAATCATCAAATGGGCATTAGCACACACCGTAACACGGACCACTAATGTAAGGAAAAGTGAAATGACCTGTGGATGAAAAACCTCTGAGAAACATGACAACACTTGTCCCTCTAAACCATCCCTCCGCTGTAATATAGAGAGGGATGGATTTTAGCACCAAGATTACACTAATAGTGGTATTTCCTCAACCAAAGCTAACCCTCATCATACCTGGTAGGATAAGACTTTTACTGAAATTATTCATCTTTTCTTGAGCTTTTACATGTACATAGCAATCCAGGTACAAACACTATTCAGCTTTAAGACTAAAGGGAGGGGAAGTTTTATTATTCCATAGATAAGTGGTATTTTTCAAGTTGTAGAAAATTTAAGGATGAACATATGGTAAGAAAACAAGTATTCCAGAATCATTGGGGCCTTAACCTTTCAAAGGGTTAGATTTCCTTTTTCTAAAAGAATATACACCTGTACTTAAATTTTAACTTCCATACTGACAAAATACCTAACATATATTTTTTTGGTAAAATTTTGTTGACTCAGAAGTATAATGGCACATGTTTCAATCATATTAGCTTGATAATTTAATGAAGGTAATTTGAATCCAAGTTTTCAAATATTTCTAGTGTTTACTTTTGTACATATGAATTATACAGTTAATGATATTTGGAGCTTTCTCAGTGTAATTAATGAAAAATAAACAAGAAAGTTTGAAAGTATCTCTGGGCTTCCCTGGGCTAAGTTTAGCTGGTAGTAATTTGTTGAAAAGTCAATGCCTATAAAATAATCCATCAAAGATTATTTTATGGATTAATCAAAATAATTTTCCATAAAAATTATTATTTGATGGATCATTTTTTCATCAAAAATGTCCCCCATTTTGATGGAAAATCAAGGCATGAGCAGTGATGCTAAATTCCTCGAGACCAGAAAGCAAAAGCTTCGACACAGACCAAGGTATTTTCTTGAGGCAAGAGAACCCAGAGTCACAAACTGACTATAATTCTGTGTTGTACTTTGCATATCCCACCCCCCATGTTTACACTGAAAATTTTAAGGATAAATAAAATAGGAAAATCAAGTTTTAGATCTTGGCAAGAGAGTTATTAATACACAAGTCTTAAAATGTCAAGTCAACTTCCTTAAAGCCCACGCTGCCCTGAGACTTGTGTGATATTTAGGATTCATTATTAATATTAAGTCATTTTTGGAACTATCTCTTATAAGCAAACAAATAGTAGCATATGACAATGAACATTTATTTTGTTTAAGAGTGAATGTGTTAGTACGCAGTGATATCGATCTGGTCCAAGCTAAGCTTATTCATTTGTCTCTGGGCATCTTCAGGTCCACTCAGCGGTTGTTAATCTCCGATGATGTTGGCAAGGATTCACCTTCTGCGCTCTGTGTGGTCTTCCACCTCCCAGCCGTCTAGCTCGAGCTTTTCACTGGGTCACAGACAGGGGCTGAGTGAAGAAGATGGAAGTGTGAGTCCTTCTGAAGCTGCATCTCAGAAATGGCATGCCATCACTGTTTCAGTCTGTTAGTCAAAGCAATCGTTATCCCAGGTTCCAAGAATGAAGTGTAAAGGAGGAAAAAACATTATTCCAATTACTCTCCTAGGTTCTCTGGTTGGGACCCTGTTCATCGAACGGGCATGAAAATTTATTTAATGTAGGTTTTATGTGACACAGGAGACCTCATAAGGAAATGAAGACCTGAAGAAGTGGTTAAACCTGAGAATTTTTATATTAGGTTTGATGAAAAGTGGAAAGTCATGAGGAAAATGGAATAGGACAAAAGGGTATAAACTAAGGTTAATAAACTTGGGGAAACTTAGCAAGTCTGTTCATTTGGATTCCTCTCAGCATCTCTCTTTCTACAGAGATGAGCATCCTTATTTCCTCAGTGTGTAGGGAGGGCACCCTTAACGAGATGATCATATGATCTGCTTCAGGGGAGAAGAGAGTCCTTTCTGTACCTGTCATTTCGCAAATTCCTTCATTTTAAATAATCCTTATACCCAGGTGCTGTATTTCAGGGTGGCACATCCTGAACCACATCAGAGGTGATTTAAAGTTACAAGACAGTGCATGGAACCCGTTAACTAGAAACATTAATATAGCCAGTCCACCAAAATGTCCACATTAGAAAGTACAAAAATGTACATACACCTTGTAATGTATAAATAGGAGATTGGGTCTATAATCGTGATTATTTCCCACCTTGAAAAGTCCTGCCGTATATCATATGCTGCTGAAACTGAGATTTAAAACTTTTTAAAGGCAAATTTTCTAGGACTCTTGGCACCTTAGAGATGTTGCTACCTAAATTCACTGTCAGTAGTAAATGGCAAGAGGAAACCACAACTCGTCGTCTTGGAAATACACCAGGCAGCCCTGATAAGCTGCAAAGCAAGGAGAGGCTCAAACAGATGTTAATAGGAGAGAGATGCACATTCTGCAGTGAACTGAAGCACAGAAAATTCCTCCCACACCAGGTAAAGAAAGATAAGCGCGGCAGTTTAGAGAAGACGGCATCTTCCCAGGAGGAGTGAATCATGCGCTTTTGTAACCGAAGCCAAAAATCATAAATAAGAGTGAGGTTCTGTAATAAATGTCAGTTCATTTTTATTTATTAACCACTGTTATTTATCCATGTTAAAATTCCTGTGAAGGAGCTCATATTTCCTTTCTGCCGTTGATCCAAGAACATATTAAAATGTGGAAGAGGGAGAGGAATGAATGGTGTTTATCCAGCCTGTCCCAGAGAATCAATTCCTTTTGAAATTCGTGTCAGCAAAACCATCAGATAAACCCATCAGTTGACTGGTTGTTTTTATTAACATCACCTCAGTGAATAATACCAACAAATATAAATTGAATACAGAGAAAAAAAAATGGAGCAAAAAGCATCCTGACACACACACAAGTAACATTAGGTTTACAAAAAAAAAATCTACCACCAAAAGTAGTTGAAAGCTTAATGTTTTTTTTTAAATGTGCTTCAGTTTATTTGCTGTCAGAGTCCACATCTTATTCAAATGTTAACATCTTAAAAGGGAAGTCATTCAGAATACTCCTACTAAATTTTTTTATTTTGTCAAAGATTTTAGCTACCATTTCCAACCCTTTTGCTTCTCTTCTGCCCCAGTATCTCCTCACTGCACTTCATATTCTGGACTCCATCCTTTGGGTTTAGATATTTTTTCTATAACCAGTCATAACAATACCCTAATATCTCTGTGTTAAGCCTCCCATATATAAAAAGTTCACCCCAATACCTAAGTGTCTGTGTGATGTTCGCAGAGGGTGGCAAGAACAGTAAGGATTTCCATAGTCTGTCAGTAGGTTCTTGGAGAAAAAACTTTCGTATGAAACCACTGGGAACTGCTAACATTCGATAGAAGACTAAACTGCTTTTCTATATGATTGCTAATTAATTGATCTATTGTCAATTAGATATTGATATTATTTGTTTACTCTTAAAGACCTAGGCAGAGTTTTACAGACTCATGGACAATATCCTTTATATTCAAGAAATCACATTTTGGTTGATTCAGCGCTGCAACACGTCTCACATTTAATGACTGCCATCTTCAAGCCCACTGCCTGTGCTCAGGCTTCATAATTTTTTCCCCAGACTATTCATTAGTCTGCTGCCTTTAGCACTGCTCCAAGCCCAAGTCCAAGCCCCAATTTAGTATTCAGATTTATAAGTTACCTAAATTTATCTTAAAATTCATAGAGAGCCCTTTCAATGAACTTCTCATAGCTCCTAGGACTAAATGTAAAATCCTTGGGTATAAAACCATTTATTAATTTTGAGAACATAGTTTATTATTTTTATTTGCAGAAGAGTAATACCCAAGTATTACTCTTCTGTATCAGGAGGTGGTTCCTGACGACCACCACATCTTCCATTGAAGAGTCTTCACAATCTGCTTGACGACCAGAGATGACTTCCGATGGCAGGGAACTGTTGTGATGTGAGTGGGGTGGGTCAGGCAGCAGCTGTGATGTGGTTCCTATAAGCTTATGAAAAAGTTTATATCTGCCCTGAAATGGGAGTGCTGGTGATGAGGAAAGAGAGATGACATTTATTATGTACCTCTTCATATCCTCAGGCATTTTGTGAAGTAGCTTATAAGCTTATTCCTCTTAATTATAGTTCTGTGGGCTGGGTTATCCCTGTTTCTCTGATAAGCATTGTCTAAGGCCACTTAGTTAATAAATGGTACATGTCATTTGGAAAACCTAGAAAGTTAAATTATTTTAGTAAGTGTAATTAGAGATATTTAGGGAAGTGAAAGAGGCATATTATTTTTATCAGCTAGGAGGGAATATTTTCAGGAATAGTTTTGGGAGTATATAATTTCATTACTATTTTGCTGTTACCTGAGAGCTGGCAATAAGTAGTTCTGCTCGCAAAAGATGTCCTTTTTCTAAGCATCTATAACGGGCTTTCCCTATTACCTCTTCGTGTGTACTTTGTACATTGTGAAAAATTAATACTACTTCCACTTAGAGTATATATGTTTGCTTAAAATAATTTTAAAAGCTAATGTCTTGAAGAATCATGTTTTCTTTCAAAAAAGAGCACATGCTATGTCAAAAGAGCACATGGCTATAAAAAATTTGTTGGAGAGGTGCAGTAAGCAAATTTCATTCTTGAAAAATACAGGGTGCAGCAGAAGTAGCGCCTATTTGAGTGTGGTTAGCAGGGAAATAACATGGATGTAATAATTTATAGTTTTAATTTGAATATTTCACCTAAAATGTCATATGTTGTGTTTGAGTTTGATATTGTTATATTATAGAATTACATACTTATGATTTTGTAATAAAAATTTTTGTCATAAAAGGGGTGTTATTTGTGCTGGACCCTGAGTTTTGGGAGTAACATGAAGTCTAGATTCAGGGGTCAACAACCTAAATTTCAGAGAAGTCGAAAATCAGTGCATCTCTCCTGCAATGGAAAAAGCCACTGGGGCAAGTCAGTGTCTGTTGAGGAAGGGAACAGAGCCGTGCTCCCTGCCTTACATCTGCTACCATGCGACAGAGCCTAAGTCTCTGTCACACCAGAAGTTAAAGGCCGTGATCGCAGAGCCATTGGTTATCACCAGTAAGCCCCAAAAGGGTGAATTTAATTTAACTGCACATACAGCAAAATAAGAATTCAAATATAAGACAATATGTAGATCCGTTAAAAAAATTATCAAAGTATTTTACATCTTAATTTTTATTCAAACCTTGAAGACTATAAGAAGTGTATATTTTGCTAGTTTCAAATACAGTTCTAACTCTGTATAAAAATAAAAGAGCAGTAGGAAAAATATTTTATATTCTATTTATTTTAGCTCAAGAATGTCACGGGCAGTCAAGATAATGGGCTCATTAGACCAAACCTGAAATATGAATGCATATTTTGAGAAAGTCTTTCTTAAGGGCCTATGATAGTTTATGAAGCATGAATATTTCAGTCTGTGGGGCTGACGGCAGTAACAACACCACGTCTGGGCCAGACTTAGGCAGCCTCAGCTACCACATGGACACACTTGATATGAACTTGATAGAATGAGTTCAAGGAGGGCAGGCCAGGAAGTCAGGATGCACTCTCTAAAAACGAAAGAGAACTGGCATCATCATCAAAAGAATTCAATAAAAACAAAGACTTAAATGGAAATTTGGCACCCCCCCCCCAAAAAAAAAGCAGGAGAAATGATTTAATATTGCTGGCTGAGCAGAGAAGTCAAAAACAAAACAGAAATACCTTAGAGGGTAGAACTGTTGCTCACCTTGGCATTGGAATAACAAATGCTTTCATTTCTCTTCTATTTATGATCCCTAGTTTTTTGTATTCATTTTTAAAATATGATTTAGCAGTAAATTTACTTCCTAACCAAAGCAGCAGAGTGAGCACACCTGCACACTTTAGCCATAATTACATGCTTTAAAAAGCAAAATTACCACTTGATAAACTATAGACTATTTAAGGAAATTTTTTAGCAAAGTATAAAATGTTCACTTTGAATTAGATTGTTTAATCCATATTGTGTTTTTATAACCATGCAGTACAAAAAATATAGTTGCAGGGTCTAAGAGTAATCTTCCTCAAAAAAAAAAAAAAAAAAAAACCCAAAAAATCTAAAAACACTTTGCTGCTTTGATGTAGGCTCTGAGACATAATCTCTTAATCACTGGATTAGTTCCAAGGCAAAGAGATTTTTTTTCTCAAATCTCTATTGACATCGCAGGGAAGGGTATACAAAAAGGAAGACTATGCAAGCAAGACAGCTCCTCTCTCTGTTAAAATTTAGGATTTTTTTTTAAACCAAAGAGAGTTCGGAGTCCATCTTTAAATCTTTAATAAAAGCCCCAAATTTAACACTTTTAAAATTAAACTTCTGAAAATAACAATTTAATTAGATTCAATATTGCATCTTATGTTTATTTTCATTGGATTTAAATTGCTAAAGATATTGATTTCTGCTTCTCCTGACTCCTTTACCTCTAGCAGCCTTTAAAAGCAAGTAATAAAAATATTCAATATATATATTGCTTTTTAAGTAATAAAAATATTATTATGTACTACTTTTTAACAATTTTACAAAGCACATTTTCTGATAGTGCATAACAATAGACATTCAAAATGGTTGTTTTTTTTTTGACCATTGAGAGGGCCCCTCCAAAACAGAATTTCTTTATAAAAAATTGTGTACTTATTCTTCCATGTTTAAACTTCAGTCATCTTCAAAGTACTCTCCATTTGATGCAATACACCTATTGAGACATTCTTTTCATTGCTCTAAACAATTTTTGAACTTGTCAAATTTGATGCCTTTTAGTGTTTCTGCCATTTCCTGTTTCACCTCTTCCACTACATCAGTAAAACGTTTCCCTTTGAGGATTTTTTTTTTTCATCTGGGGAAGCAAAAAAAAAAGTCACTCTTGGCAACATTGGGTGATTAGGGAGGGTGGGGCATGAGGGTCATGCCATTTTGACCAAACACTGCTGAATGCCTAGCCTGGTGTGAGCAGGTGTGCTTGTAAATCACCCATCATGTAATGGGAAAACATGTAGGAAAAAGTCTTCAAAAATTTCACTGAAGCCTAATGCAGCCTCTCACAACAATGCCAGCTGGTGCACTAAAACAGATAGGTTCCTAAAACAGTTAGTGGGTGGGGTGGGGGGAAAGCTGTACTACAAGGGTCCTACCTTCCACAAGATAATTCCAGTTTTTGGGGGGTCCCCCTTGTATTCTCAATTGTTAATTTTTCTTTCTATACTCTGAATACATATCTGCTAATGATATTTTATTCTAAATTTCTTCTCCTGAACTGTATCCTTAAGTTTATATTCAATAGAACTTTCTGCAATGACAGAAATATTTGCTTTCTACACTGTTCAAAACGGTAACCCCTAGCTACATGTCACCATTGAGCATTTACAATGTGCTTAGTGAAACAAAGAAACCAAAATTTAAACTTAATTAGTCATATGTAGCTAGTGGATACTGTACTGAACAACAAAGTTGTAGAATTTCATTTTGAACTGTCTGTTAGATTTCTTATGAATATACCATTAAAATTTCAATTCTGATACATTCAAATCTAAATGTTCATTTCCTGATCAGTACACCCAGTAACCCCTAACCATCAAAATCTATGCACATGCTTTCTATTCTCTGTTTTTCTGTTCTCTATTTTTGCCACTTTCATTTTCACAGACACACACACGCAAATGATGAGAAATCATTTTTTCTTTTAAGTCTCAAAACTTAAGTAGTTGCTCCTTCATCTTAGATACAGTTTGACACCTACCTGACTGTACTGGGTCCCTGTTTCTTAGGTACTGGCTATCTCAGATCTTCATGCCCCACCCCTCAGAAAACAATGTTTTCTTCAACCTCTTACCTGGTGTAAGCTTTTAGGTGGCTGAGTGGTTTTTAGGATCACTTCTGGAATTTTATTCAAGGCATCATTGTCTCTAATAGAAAATTAAGTAATAAATTATTTTGGATGTTAATTGACATCTGTTGTTCTCCATGACCAAAAAAAAAAAAATCTTCTAAAGAATATGTTACAATGATTCTCATACTTGCTATGAATTAAGAGGACATAAACACTATTTTTATTTCCTTTTATCATGGTTCACAATCACATCATTACTTAAAGTATGCTTGATAAGTAATATATGGCTCCCTTTTTGTTTCTTTCTTAAATATTATTTTTGTTTATCATACTCCCTTCCTCTAGTTTCATTTAACCTTAAGGGGAGTGTCAATTAAGACAATATGCTCCTCTGACTTAGAGGTGGCCATGTGACCTACTAGGTTCACATTATTGTACTTTTTATCACTTGAATTATGAGTGGAAAGATACAACAAAACAACAGCAGCAACAATAAAAGTGTTGAAAATGATTAGTTCTCTAGGACCATTTATACTAATATCTATACTTTATGAGCTTGCTCAGCACTTTTGTCTTCACTTGCATGATCACAAGATGACTCTTTAGAAGTTCTTGTTAAACTTAGGCTCATGGTTTTCCTACTAATTAAAATATACACACAGAAGAGGAGGTTACAATAAAAAATTAAGGCCATATAAAGAGCAAAAATCCTGTAAGAGTCAAAAGACACAATAGAAATAAGAATTAACATCCTTAGAACAGGGAATAACAGTCAGTCTGAAATCAAACTTTAAACAAAAATGATTTGTAAAGAATCAAGGAACAAAAATACATAGTTACTAAAAAGAATAAATGGATTAAATATCAGAAAAGACAAACATGAAGAGAATTTAAAATTGGTTAATCACGTGACATTTAAAAACAAAAATGTTATAAAATGCTTAAGGGTAGCTAGAATAAAATATTGCAACCTGTAGGTAAGAAGATTTCTAAGGGAACATAGAAAATTGAGACAAAGTAATGACTAAAATTTTTCAAGAATTGAAAAGAGATTTAAGAGTTTTCTCAACCCCAAAGTAGGAAAAAAATCATATCCTTTGTGGACACATTTTAATAAAATTGCAAAGCATTAAGTACAAAGAAAATAAACAAAATATTTAAGAAGCAAATTTCCAACCAGGAATTGTCCATTAGAACAGTAGCAGATGTCTCATCTGCTAGGAGTGTCAGAAGACAATAAAGTAACATAATAATGGTGAGGGTAAATAAATTTCAATCTAGAATCCTATTACCAGGTAAATATCAACCAATTAAATTACCTGACCAGCTAGGAATGAGGGGAAATTACTGATATTTTTAAACAAACTCAATTTAAAATTTATAGACTTCTAAAAGATAAGAAATTTTGTTTTTTCTGTTAACTAGCTTCTAGTTTATTACCTTAGAATATAGTTTTGAATTCTCTACCTACTTGATTATTTTTTGTGACCACAGGTACTTGAAACTTAATATGATATGATTGAAACCTTATTCAATATTGTTATACTGTGTGGCTTCGTGGGTTTTGATTACTGCTGCCTATTCTTTTCTACCAATTATCTGTGACTATTCTGTTACAAATTTTTCACACTGTTGTCAATTTCAGTTGATCACCCTGTTAACTGTCCCCATCTCAGTAAAAGCAGTTTAATTTTTCTACTTGCTCAGCCTGGTGTCATCCTCTTCTCTGTACCTAACACCCTGATTATCAGTAAAATCCTTCCTGCTTTTCTTTGAAATATACCCAGATCCTGCCTACTTTTCACTACCTTCACACTACTGCAACTGACCTGGACACATAATCTTTCACCTAGACCTAAGCAAGAGATGATAATTGGTCCCCCTGCTTTCATAATCCATCTCATACATGACTGTGCACAGGATCCTTTTAATCTGTGCCTTGATGGCTATAATCAGGTTGGGAAAAATTCTCCCAGAGCTATTACCTTTCAAATTTTGCTTCTGCCCTATAATTCTTTGACTCGAAAATACACGTTAGAAATTTTTACCTCGTTGAAAGGTCTTTGATACTCCTTTCAGTATTTCCTATCCTCTTTGTTCTTCAAACTTCTACCCGAACACTTTAACTTGTCCTATAATCCTGCTTATTAACCTGCTCTTCCTACGCCCAATTTTCTGGTAAGTCCCTTGCTGGGATCTTAATTTTTAAATATGGTATTATTTTTCTGTTGTGTAGATTTAATTTGATTTTTAGATAGATAATAAGCTTTGCTTAATGGTGAAACTGTCTTGTAACCCATTTTTTTTTAACAGAATAGTATTTACAGTTATGTTAAATTCCATGTTCTATAACTTTAATAACAGGGCCATCTGTGACACCATTTCTATTTTCTGCTCTTTTCTTGGTTTGTTTCTGGGTAAGTGTAGTAATTCTTGATTGAACACTAAGCATTGTGTATGAAAATTTCCAAGAATATGAATACCATAATATCTTCTTCCCTGGGTAGTTCACTTTGTCATGTAGCAGGCATTTAGAATTGGGTAAACCAGTTAGGAACTGAGCCAACTTAAGGCTAGGCTATAGTTTTTAAGATTTGCCTTCATCTGCTTCACTTGACACAAGACATTTCAACAGAGGCCTATAGTGCTTAATGGAGCTCTTCTTCTTGGAGGAGGTCCCCAAGTTCTAAATGTCCTCACTTCAGTAGCATAAGACATTCAAAACCTTTGTTCTGTTATTCAGTGTTTTTCTGCTTTGCTTCTTAGGTGGATGTGAAGTATAGCAGACAAGAACAAATTTGAAGCTGTGAAGACAGGCCGGAAAACACATTGGAACTGAATGTTATGGGGACAAATTGCAACCTGCTTCATTGCCTCCAAGTCTCCAACTTCAAACATGGCATGGTTAACAGAGCAGGCCGCCACTCTCTGTCACCTAACACATACCCAGGCCAGGAGCTGGAGAACCTATAGGAGAGAGTCTGTCATGATCTGGAGTCACTGCAGGCCTGGCTACTTCCTCACAACCACAAGGGAAACTGGCAGATTATGACACCTTGAGCCTTGCATGAACTTCAGCAGCTCCTTGTGCTTGTACCAACTTCACTTGGGTTAACAAGAAGGTGCTTGTGGCTGCCCTTCTACCTTCCTAACCTTGTGCGAAATGTCTCTTGTGGTGCACACTAAAGTGAACAGTGCAGGGGGAGAAATTATGGCAAATGGAGTTGCAGTTCAGCTGAATTAATCCAATATAAATCCAGCATAGTCCATCCATTATCAACTTGAGTCTACATACATCTCCTTCACCAACACTTAACATTCAAATAAAGACAATAGCACAAGCATACTTCTGCTAATTTCTACAATTCTTCCTTTTACAACCAAAAAGATATGTCATCTACCTTTCCTCAAAAAGTCCCTTTATCTGTTCATGAATGATGTACATTCTCATGTTCCATCTTATCACTATTGTGTAAAAAACAAATTCTCTACATGGTTAAAAAAAAGGTCAATCACCATCACTCCTTATTTTGCTAGTTTATTCACTGGCATGCAAATCCAAAGGAGACAAGGGGCAGTCTCAAATTCATTTTCATGAGGCCTTTGAGGTTTCATGTGGTGGAAGCCTTCTTCATTGGACGTACAAAGCCTAAAGTTGCCGGGAGAGGAAGTAAAAATTCTGCTAGAGTAATACAGATAACAGTGAGATGAGTCACTCCTTTCTGAATCCTTTGATATCCCGACTCGGGTGGCTACAGGGCAAAGAGCACAATATCAGCCACTGGGACGCCAGAGACACAACCCAATCTTTGGAAGGCATTGCTACCACCAGTGCATAACTGAGTATTAAAAAAGATATTCCAAGCTGTTTCCAGCCAATGTGAAGCAGTAGGAGCCAGATAAACCCTTCCTCCCAAGAAAAAAGAATGACAAAGGGGAAAAGTAATTTTCAAGACATTGTATTCAGGCAGTGAAAGATAGTGATCTCTGATCCCAGATCTGTTCTGTCAAATTGCTTCAAAATTTAAGTTTATTCATATTTAAATTGAGATCCAAAATCAATAACAGCCAAATTATCTATAAGTAGTAACAAATGCATCTCTTTATCCCCTTCCCGCAGTCTATCATGATAAGGCTTACCGTGCAAACAATTACCATTACCATTTGTTCAGCCAATAAATGTTTTTCAAGCATTTCATTTTTGCAAAAACTGCTGAGAGTGATGCCAAATGAGAATATAAGCCTTACACCCTAATGGATGCACTCAGAGGAATCTTTCTTCCTGTGAAAGTGGGGAAACGCCAGCCGGGTCGGCTCTGTAAGCGCCTTGGGAAACTGTGAGTGCCTGGATTGGTTTATCTGCTTTCAGAAACCTGTGGAGAAGAAACAGTGTGAGGGGGTTTGTCCTTGAATTTCCAAGTATAGGGAAAATCAAGGCGTTCACAATTCTCTATGTATTTCATCTCTGGGAATGAACTATTGGAAGAAAGTTCATCAATAATAATTATTGATTATCTCCTATGTTTAAAACTACTATGTACTTTTCCTGTAGGTTTCTATGTTGTGAAGCTATAAAGACACACCATATAGATTTTCTATGCTCAAGACATTTATGAACTTTCTGGAAATTCTCTTTTCTTCTCTCCCTGCCTTTTCCCAAAAGTGGAGCAAGGAGACTGTTTCAGTGCCTTTACAAATAGTGTAAACTCTTGAAACATTTGCTAACAAATATTTAACGGAAAATGTTCTATGAGTCAGATACTTCTCTGGACTCAAGGATACAACAGTAACCAAAGGTGTAAAAAGTCTCTGACTTCTTGGAACTTACCTTATCCTAAAACAGCAGAAACAGACTAGATACCTAGACTCACCAAAATAGATTTAAAAGGTGATTATTGATATCCAGTCAGAAAAGGAACCTTAACAAACCGTTAGATTTGAAACTGGATGAGCCGAATCCATTCCTGTCTGCCTATTTCCTTGCTGTTGCACATTTTCTCCCTTACACAGAGTAACTCTGAAAGTCTTTGTATAAGGTCATTTGCATAACAGATTTTGCTTTTCCAAATATTTTGGAATTTAATCTTTATTGTATTTTTTTCCATTGCCATTGAGTCCTCTTATTACCCCCCCCCCACCAATCACCACTCTGTTGTCCTCGTCCATGAGTCTTTTGTCCTTTTTGCCCAATCTTAATAGATTTTCTCTTTTCCTTCTGTATCTGGTAAGGTGATTTAGGATATTAGTTTCACCATTGTTGTGTTAGAAATAAGTATCTGATTGGTAACATATAGGGATATACTTGTTTAAATACTTTAATATGTAGTTTGATAAACTCTAACAAACACAGGTTCGTTATGAATATGAATTAAGCTTGACTTTGACCCTGGCCTTGACTGTGGTTTCCATGATACAGTAGATTTTTAAAAAATCAACAAAAAAAATAAAGAAATAAGTGACAACAACAAAACCTTCAGTTTCTTCAAATACTCTAAGGTCTCTTCCTATAAGCCATCCCAAGATCCTACCCTGTCTGGCCTACAAAAACATTTCTTTGAGTGACCTAAGCATTTGTTGCTTTTACACCCGTAATTTGTTTAAAAAGTTTCTCTCTTATGTTTGAAACTGAATTAAATTTCAATGCGCATAATACTTTATTTTGTTTCATCTGCATGTGATGAAGATAATTTATTAGCACTTTTATTAAACAAGATGTTAGATTTCTTGGAGCAATAATGTCTCCTTTATTCTAGAACCTATAGAAAAGATAACATTTAAAACTTGGTCTGGAAAATAAACTCCTTTGTGTAAGAGAACTCATAAATTATTTATGGGAATAAAATTGCATTTGTGAGATAATTGAGTAAGTAATTTATTATAAACAACAAGACTGAATCTCGTTTTGAGAAAGCAGGATCCCATCAACTAAGAGGACTGTTAATCAAGAGTCCAGGAACTTTTAACCAGACACTTTTTCCTTTGCTCTAACAATTGAATTTCTGAACACCCTTTCCCACAGATAATTCTACCAAGACAGGAATATTTGAATTGGTCTGTTAAAGAATTTTAGCTTTGCAGAAAGATTACAACTAATAACTTAGTGTGTACTTAGAAGTAAATTGTCGAGCCCTGGCTGGTGTAGCTCAGTGGATTGAGCACAGGCTATGAACCAAAGGGTTGTGGTTCGATTCCCAGTCAGGGCATATGCCTGGGTTGCGGGCCAGGTCCCCAGTGGGGGCCATGTGAGAGGCAACCACACATTGATGTTTCTCTCCCTCTCTTTCTCCTTCCCTTCCCCTCTCTCTAAAAATAAAGAAATAAAATATATATATATAAGAAGTAAATTGTCCAAAGAGACTTTAAAAAAAGATCTAATACAAACACACTAAGACAAATGAAATTAGCACACTTTGATCCTCATTAATATTGCTTTTTTAGATGTTAACTCAAGACTGCTCATTTCTTGTTGAAAAAAGCAATAAGTGGGATTTTAAAATGGAATAATGGGATTAAATTTTATCTCTTTCCATAATTAAAAAATCATAGCTAACTTGCCACTTGTTAATTATTACTCATGAAATTATTTCACTCATCGTGAAAAATTCTTCTTACAACTAGTTAAGAATAGAGCTTTACCACAATGACACCTATTCATCTGCAGTGAGGTTTACTGAATAACTAAAAGGAAGGAGATATTTATTTGTTAAGCACACAGAAAGCAGTTTTTCACCTCTGGTGTCTTTGCTTCCAGGTTAATCCCAGTTCTGCTGTTAAGCCTTGCTCTTTTACCAGCCTCAAATCATACGTCTCTGAGATCTCATACCTAAAGAACCCACAGTCTCTGAAGGTCTTTCGGCCTTTACACACAGACTCATATGAATGGCTCTAACGTACCATCTTGGATCCCTACCAGCACTTTGTCCCTACAGTGAACACCTCTCTAGTCCACAATATTTCTTTTCTAAGAGTTCTCCTCCCACCTAGTCAGCTAGGTGTATTGTTCCAACTGAGTCACTGAGGCTAGTCCATTTCTTGGCATTAGTCCATATGAATTCAGTAATTCAGGTCAGGACTGTTCCACAGCCACTAGGCGAAGCAGAGAGAGATGCTTTACAAAGGAGAGGTCAGAATGAAGACACTGAGAGACACAGATGAGATCTATCCATCGTTGGAGAGAAGGGACAGTGACCTTGCTTACTGATGCATTTCCATCATCCATCTCTAGTCCCTAAAGAGGACTTACTCTACATTCTCCCCTTAGTAATAATAATAAAAATAGTTTCTTTACTGCTGCAACTAATAATGATAATATCTAGTACTTGTTGAAAATTTGCCATGAAACATGCAATGTTCTAAGCACTCCTTATATACTAACTGAATTAACCCTCTTATTAATGTAGTGAGGTGGTTAACTTTATCACCTTTATTTTACACATGAGGTAAATAAACCATAGATATTCAAGACAATTGCCTGATCTTACAGCAGTGGAGCTGGTATTTAAATCCAGGAAATGTAGTTTCAAGGCCTTTGCTGTGTCCTTATATGCATTTTATTTTTAATTGTTACCTTCTGTGAATTTCTATTGATTAAAACCACAAGATATGTCTACTTCTGGATAAAATGGAGCTATCATACAATGATTTTATAAATCCACCTAAAAAAACCCCAAATAACCAGACATAATGTATGAAGTAACTATTGAGGACATTGGGCATTAAGCAATAAAGATATTTTACTCTCATAGATAAGAAACAAATAATATACTCAGCAACTAGGAAGGCATACTTTTATAAGAAAGCTTCCAGGCTGTGGTTCAGGGAGGGGAAGACCAAGAAGGGACCAGGTGGATGCTCTGATTAAGGGGACAGAATGGACAATTCTGGGAGACCAGAGCAGTGACAGTTGGCAGTAAAGAGTATTTGTACGTTTAGAGCCACGCAGAGAGAGAGCTCTAGGAACTTGCAGTGGATCCTTCTGTAATACGAAGCAGAGTATTTCTCAGCACATATGCATGAGAAACTACCAGAGGCATATTACTCAGCCATAAAAAAGAATAAAATCTTGTTATTTATGACAAATGGAAGGACCACAAAGGCATTGTGCTAAGTAAAAGAAATCAGACAGAGAAATTCAAATACTCTATGATCTTGCTTACATGTGGAATTTAAATGAAACAAAACAAAACAAATAAACAAACAAATAACAACAACAAAAAAACAGTTCAGACTTCCGGCCAAGATGGAGGTGTAGGTGGATACACTGTGCCTCCTCTCACAACCAAAATTAAGGACAACAAAGATTTAGAAACAAGAAAACAACCAAAACTCATAGAAAATTGAACGGTACAGAAGTCCAACATCCATTCATCCAGACCGGTAAGAGGGGTGGAGTTGCGGCAGGAAAAAGTGGAGGTGCGGACCAGGCACGCAGGCAGCATTGACTGGTAGATCCCAGGTGCACAGGCAGCGGCTAGTGGACCCCAGGCATGGGTGGCAACTGTGCAGACCCAGTGAGGCTGCGCAAGGCGGCTGGCTGACCAGGTGGTCACACATTCATGCTCAGATAAACCAGGAGAAGGGGCAGCAGTGGAAGGGACTGGAATCTGAGACAGAGTGAAGCAAGTGCCATTGTTCCCTCTCCAACCCTGTCCCCACATACAGTGTTACTACCCAGCGACTGGGCTTCCCCACCCTGGGGAACACCTAAGACTCCATCCCTCACTACGTAACAGCTGCGACTAGACAAACACACACACACACACACACACACACACACACACAAAACCCCAGAAACAAAAATGGCTCAAAACGGAGAACAAATCAAAGCCCCAGAGCCAATTTATCTAAGTGACAAAGAGATAGTCAACCTATCAGATGCACAGTTCAAAGTCCTGGTGATCAGGATGCTCACAGAATTGGTTGATTTTGCTCACAAATTAGATGAACAAATGGAGGCTACAACAAGTGAAATGAAGGAAAATGCACAGGGAACCAATAGAGATGGGAGGAAAACTGGGCCTCAAATCAATGGAGTGGACCAGAAGGAAGAAAGAAACAACCAAACAGAAAAGAATGAAGAAACAAGAATTCAAAAAAAATGAGGAGAGGCTTAGGAACCTCCAGGACATCTTTAAATGTCCCAGCATCCAAATTTTAGGGGTACTGGAAGGGGAAGAAGAAGAGCAACAAGTGGAAAATTTATTTGAACAAATAATAAAGGAGAACTTCCCTAATCTAGCAAAGGAAATAGACTACCAGGAAGTCCAGGAAGCTCAGAGAGTCCCAAAGAAGTTGTACCCAAGGAAGAACACACCGAGGCACATTGTAATTACATTAGCCAAGATTAAAATGAAGGAGAGAATTCTAGAAGCGGCAAGGAATAAAGATAGAGTCACCTACAAAGGAGTTCCCATCAGACTATCAGCTGATTTCTCAAAAGAGACCTTACAGACAAGAAGGGGCTGGAAAGAAGTATTCCAAGTCATGAAAGTCAGGGACCTACATCCAAGATTGCTCTATCCAGCAAAGCTATCATTTAGAATGGAAGGGAAGATAAAGTGCTTCTCAGATAAGGTCAAGTTAAAGGAGTTCATCATCACCAAGCCCTTATTATATGAAATATTAAAGGGACTTATCTAAGAAAAAGAAGATAATAATATGAACTGTAAAAAGACAGCAAATTCACAGGTATTAACAACCATACCTAAAACAAAAGCCAACTAAGCAAACCACTACAACAGGAGCAGGAACACAGA
>PVKU01000232.1:133695-230082 GCA_004027475.1 Anoura caudifer
TTACCAAGCATGGAAATAAGCATAATTAAAAGAAAAATTAATCAAAAACAACTTATAACTGAAACAAAAGCTAGCACTATCATAGAAGTATAATAGTTATTATAATTGTATTCCACACATTCACAAAACTGTAAAAACTGTCAAACACATTAACTGGAGACATGAACAATGTATTTTTTAAAAAAGCCTATCTCATTGTAGGAATAAAAACTGTAGTGGCTAAGAAAAAAATCCAATGGATAGGATTAAAAGCAAATTAGATATTACAAAAATTAAGGTAGTTAACTTGACAACATAACAATGGAAACTATTAAAAATGAAATACAGAAAGATGAGACTTGAAACAATGAACAGAGATTCACTATGCTGGGGAACAACGTTCAGTGCTCTAATCCGCACGCAAATGGAGTCCCCAAAGAAGGAGAGGAGAGATTTGAAACAAAATGTTTTTTGAAATAATACCCACAATTTACAAATTTGATGAAAACTATAAATGGACAAATTCATGGTCAAGAAACTTCAAACAAAAGAAACATGAAAAGAAGAAAGACAACAAAAAATACACAAAAACACATTCTTATCAAATTGCTGCAAACCAATGTCAAAAAAATTAAGACCAGCCAGAAGAAAAAAGTTAAATACAGAGAAACAGATGTCAGTAAGACAAAATGATTGCAAATACAGGCAATAAGGTAGGGAAACATTTTAGTGTTATAAACAAAAAAAAAAGTCAAATGATAATTCTGTACCAGAGAAAATTTTCTTTAAAAAAAGAAGGTGAAATAAAGAGTTTTTCAGACTTTCAAGAATCAAAAGAATTCATTCTCAGGATATATTCACTATGAGAAATCTTACAAATACTTAAGGCAGAAGAAATATAATACCAGAGGGAAATCTGGAACTATATGATAATGAATAGTACATGAAATAATAAGTATGTGAGTGAATTTATGTGACTTTTTCCTTTTTTAAAGTTATTGAAAACAATTAACTATTTAATAGCAGGTAATTACAATATAGTCTGAGGTTTATAATATGTGCAAAGTTAGTATAATCATTGGAAGAGGAAAATGAAAATGTATTACTAAAAATTTTCAGATGCTGATTGAAGTGACATAGTATACATGGAAGACAGAATATGATACGGTGTACTCTAAGACCTTAACGACAAGTAAATCATCAATAACAGAAAGAGTCATAGCTAATATGTCACCACAAGAGATTAAATGGAATAATAAAAATATAACTCTAAGGAAGATTGAAAAAGAAGAGAACAATGAACAGGGGAGGTAAATAGAAAAAAAAAATAAAAGTGGTAGATTTAAACCTAACATAAAAATATCAGTAATCATATGAAAAGTAAGTGGACAAAACATGCCAATTAAAAACCAGAAATAGTCAGACCTAATGAAAAAAATAAGAGCCAATCATATGCTTCATTTAAATAAAATTCACATGAAAAGTGAAGATATTCTAATGGATTATAAAGGAAAAGAATGGAAAAGACATATCATGCTAACACCAACTTTTTCAAAAAGTGGAAGTGGTCATATTAATATCAGACAAAATAGATTTCAGAGCAAAAACAATTATTAGGAATAAACAAGGTCATTTTGTAATAATAAAGCAGGAATTAAAACATTACACATCCAACAATTTTTGTGACTAATACCCGTATAACCTGTTTTTGCATTCATGCACTAAAACACAGCCTTCAAGAGAGATAGAAGGTGGCAACAACACTATTAACTAAGTTGTCCTATTTTACATTTATAGACTACTCCGCTGGTAAGAATGGTCATATCCTTAAGCACACACAGAACGGCTAGAATGATCGGGGAGAGGCCGAGGCAGAAATAGAGACAGAGTTGGAGACGGAGATGGAGATCTAAAGGAAGGGAGGGGCTGGAGGAGGAGAGGAAAACAGGAAAGGAGAGAAGGAAGGAAAGAAAGAAGGGAGGAACAAAGGAAGGAAGGAAAAGAAGGGCGAATTATTTCCTGTCTTGTCTCTTAAACTCGAATTTTGCATTTGAAGTATCTACTTCACATTTAATTTATGTGATCTGATCACTATTTTCAACATTAGAAAACATAAATTTTTAAATCTCTTTACGCCTGAATGTATTATATATCTTCACACATTTCCCACTCTAATCTGCAAGCCTGATCTTCAATATTCTTTTTTGCTGTGGACTCCCATTCTCCCAGTCACCCATCTCTACTTTTCCTGGCCTCAAAGTCAGTCATTTTAGATGCCTTTCTCCTTTTTATCTCTTATATTAATTTATTCAAATTTTGTTAGTTTATATTTTTATTTACTCAAATTATTTTTTGCATCTCTTCATAAAGACACTTTCCTTAAAAATTATTCTATTTTTCATTACCATTTAGTCTCCTTATACCCCTCCCCACCCCCACAGGTACCACGCTGTTTCTAACTTAGATCTCTATCATCCCTAGTTATTGCACGTAGAGGGAATGATTTCTCTGCTTCCAGTTACCCTCTTCCAATATAGTTTGTTCCATGTGCTTTGTTCCCTCTACACTTTTTCAGTCTCCTATTTAAAAACCTGTCCTATCTACTCATTTCCACTAAGAGCCTCAGCTAGCTACCTAAGTCTTCTATGATTTTCCTAATGTCCTTTTCCAAAGCTGCCATTCAATACCATCATAATTCCTTTATTCCAACAAGGCTGCTTTTCTCATTATTCAGTATTTCTTCTCAGATCTTACTTTGAATCCTAAGCTCTGACCCTTTTCCCTACTTTATTCTACCTCAGTCATGCAATTTCATCCAACTCTCAGTTTCAGTCACATTAGCATAGACCATTTAGAATGAGCATTAAAATGAAATTCAAATTATGATCAGTACTATTTCTTAGGTGATCATTTAAAATGAAAAATGCCCTTTTTGTTTAGGGTTTTTTTTAGTCCCCAAAGAAAGTTTTGATGAGAGCCAAAAATGGTTTATTTTTTTATTGGCAATAAATCCACATAGCTATTATGTAATTAACAGATTTCATAGGTAATATTATGTTGTAAAAAGATACAGAATTCAAATGGTATTCAATTAATGCAGATGTAATGTCCTACTTTTCTGAATGAGGTGTAAAGTAGCTGAGAATAACTGAAGAGGGACTAAAGAAAATTAAGTAACAGAGTTTATAATTTTAATTAAAGTCTATTTTGTGGATAATATTCAATCAGCTATTTCAGTATGAAAAAATATTTCTGTATTTAGGAATGATTGTTAAAATGCAAGTTTCTTTAATTAACTCAGTTGTTTAAGAAATCTCTGCTCATCTGTAATTAAAAATATTCTTTTACATCAATTCCACTTTGTTGAATAGCTCACATTCCTAATGGTGCTTCAGTACAAAGGAAGGCTTTACCATTTGTAGTGATCCATTGGAAAACATTAAAACCTGACTTTATAAAGAGGACTGACCAACTCTCAGAGTAAACTATTTCCTGGCAATTTTGATAATTTCATGGTCTATTCTAGTAAGAGAGCAGAGAAGTATGCATTAGAAACTCTAGGTAGATTCCTTAAAGCTTATATTAATTTTACAAAGTTAGAATTAACATTAGTGTTAATGTTGGGCCTAGTTCAGCATTCATTGAATGAGGACAGAGACACAATGAAGATGTTAACAATAAAGTATATTTGGTAATAGGGGTTATTTTTTAAAAAAAATATTTCCTACCTGGGGGAGTAGAGTAAGTCCTTTTGTTTCAAACTTAGGCCTGACCACATGATACAGGATACACCCTTCCTTTGTGAGAAGATTGTACCTCTTATCTTGTTAAATTTGGGAGCGGTCATATGATTTTCACTAGCCAATAAAATGTACCTAGGTAATAAATAATGCATATAATTTTTAAGAGAGCTTTATGAGCTTATGTTCACCTCTCACACTTTTCTTCTGGCATGAGACTCCCAGATAGGAGCAGTTCCATTAACATTGACCTGGAATGCAGACAAAACGAAAAAGAAATGAAGCAGCTCCTCAACAAACATGTAGCATGAGAAACTTCTTTTGTAAAACACTGATATTTGGGAGCTGTTTGAAATGGTAGTATAACCTAGACTATTCTGACTCAACCCTAATACAATGAATTGTATTTTTTGAACATTTCAACTTATATTTTGTGCAGATGCAAAAGATAAATGGTTCCACATTTCCAATTTCATTCCTATAACATAAAAGCTTTATTTAATTTTCCAATAAGTATTACTATGTCTATAAGTATAAAATGGTACATAGTGAAATGTTTCTCTGACTCCCTGCTTGCTTCCCTGTCCATTTTGTCTTCTTCATTTTCTAAATAATTGTTCTTAGATTTTAATATATCTTTTCAGAATTTCTTTAGTATATTTAAGTAAACATAAATATAGGTTCTATTTTCTTTATTCTTACCCCAAAGGTGACACATTATACACATTGTTCTGAACAAATATATATATATATTTATAAATATAAATATATATATATATTTATATTTGACCTTGGAGAACTTTCCATGTCAGGGCACAGATAACTGCTCATTGCTTCCTATCTACATATTACACATTACATGGATGTATCGTCATTTATTTACATTTTCTTCTTTCAGTGGAATTTGGGGGATTTATTCTTTGGCTATAATAAGCAATGCTGTAACAAATAAACTTATAATTATGTCATTTTGCATATGTACAACCATATATGTAGATTAAATTCCCAGAAGCATAATGTTTGGTCAAAAGTATGTAATTGAAATTTTGATAGATATTGCTAAATTTCTGACTTACAGGATTGTACTATTTTATACTCCCACCAGCAATGTATTAAGGTTCCTAATTTCCTAGCTGCCTTACCAAGAGTATGTTCCCAAACTCGGAGATATTTATACATCTGATGAGTGAATAATGGTCTCTCAACGTAGCTTCATTTTGCGTCATTCTTGTCATAAGAGAAGTTGCATGCCACTCCCAGCAATGGACCTGCTCCTCTCTATTGGTGTCCTGAGCATCTGCTTAGCAGATCAGCCCCGAATCAGACTCTGTTCCACTTAATATCTCCTTTGCTTCGTGTGCTAGTCTAAACATTTCTCTACTTCTAACTTCTAAGTTCCATTTGAACAGTTTTCCCTCTTTGCCTTAGTGCTTGCCTAACTAGAATATCTGTATCTTTTGGGAGTAGTGGTTCTTTACAAAAATCAGTATTTCAAAAAATAAAGTGGATAAACCCATTGGTTTACTTTCTAATGAGACTTTTTAAAATTAAATTTATTGGGTGACCTTGGTTAATAAGAGTCTATAGGTTTCAAGTGTACATTTCTATGATACATGATCTGTGTATTTGTGTTGTGTGCCCACCAATCAAATCAAATCATCTTCTGTCATATATCTGACTCCCTTTATCCTTTGCTACACCCCTATTCCCTTCCCTGTGCTAACCACAGTAATGTCATATGTGTCTCTTTGAGTTTCTGTTTGCTTTCCTTGTGAGATTTCTAAACTTGAAAAACTAGGGCTTATACCTGGAGAAAAGATGAAAAAGGGAACAGGAAAGATGCTTGATAGTACCAAGATAAATCTCTGCCTAAAGAAAATTATTTTAGTAGCACTAACTTTATTTTAAATTAAACAGACTTCATACTTAAATATTTTGACTTGAAATCCCTTTCCCTACTTTCTCTCTCTCTCTCTCCCTCTTTCTCATGTACCTTACACTATACCTCACACAAAATTTAAAAGCATAGGACAATTGACTGAGCAGCTTAGTTGAAAGTAGGCATTGCTGGGCAGCAAAGATAGTGTGAGAACTGGAGAAAATGAAACAGAATTTATAATATGAAGGTTTGGAACTTATTTATTTTTGTAAACTATTTATTATTATTATTATTATTATTATTACTATTATTATTATTATTCAAAGACCCTGGCTTCATATTTATTTATCAATAATTCCTGGCTGAGAACCTTATGATATATAACAAACTGATTCTGTCTATCCTGCCAGAGTAGCTGTTCATTAAATTGAATTATGAACAAACAGACTTTTTTCTTAGAGACATACTGTTACATTTCCTATGGAGCTGTTACTCAGTCAATATTTAGGCAACTGAAATCTCCCATGAGCAACATTTTGACTTTTTCAGATTTCTTCTGATCTATACAAATATTTCACAATTTGATTTCACTATTTTTTTTTTTTTTTTGCAGATCAATTGGGAACCAGAAGCATCGTGTTCCCTTTTTCTATGTTAAATTTTATCTAGATGGTAAAGATAATCTGCCAGTTCAAGATGTTATGTATCCATCCATCTGGCAATTCACAGCTTTCATGAGGGACCCTGCCAACATGTCAGAATCCCCGTGTCAGAGAACATAGCAATGTTAAAAATGTATAAAATTTTAAGTGTCAATATTCATAAAGTGAGAATGGGAATCTATCTTTAAGTCAGAAATATGTAAGTTTCCAAGACCTCCAAGTCCCCTGATGACGAGTCAGGTGCAGTTAGGTGCCCTAAGGTACAGTACAGGAAGGGGAGGCTGGCAAGGATGCTGGCACGCTTTCCTTGTGTTTAATCCGGTTCCTTTCCTGGCGCCTAGCACTAGATTGAGGAGACAGTCTAGAGAAATATTTTCCACAGCAACTTACCCCATCCTTCTGTTTCATTCCTAATTTTCAAATGGCAATGACTGCTGACAGTGCAGCTTTTTCTTCCAAAGGAGGCTTGTTTGTCTTTGCTGTAGTTTGCAAATTTATCATGAAGAAAAGGGCAACATTCTTATGACCACCTGGGGTGACAGAAGGAAAGAATGTGGATTCCCTCCCAGGCTGGGACTCATCTCCACAGTGTAATATTCAATTTGAATTTTCATATAATAGATATTTATGTAATAGATATAGTTGTCTTCTAGATGTAGGCTTTTGAAGAAGAGGTTTAATTATTACCTCCAGAATTTTGTGCATGTTGCCTTGATGTATACAAGTAATGCATAAATTTGTGTTTATTGACTTAAATAGTTACTGTTCCCAGGTTTGATTGAGACCACCCTTATTGCACTTTCCTAGGCCATTGGCTTTCAACTGAGAAGTTGGCAATGCATTGATGCACATTCAAATTTGCATTTACTTTTTGTATTTCATTTATTATTTAAGATTTTCCAAGTATTAAAATCTTCTTGGCCTATAACTTAACATTAGCTTTAAAAAATATATCCTTTATCTATGTTTCATTATATATAACATTTATTTGACAGAACATGTATAATATTTATAAATAAATAATAGTGATGTATTGGGGTATATATTCAAAATTTTTATGGAAATTATTACAAAATTGTAAAATACTGGAAACTATTATCATAGAATATAATTCATGATGAAAGTAAGGGGTTGAGCCTCCCAGCAGAGAACAATTTTAGGGAACTCAAGTTGTTTAGATTGTTATATCTACTTCATTTTTCCCCCTGGAACAGTAAAAGGTAAAGCATTTGACTCTGATGTTCAAAAGGAATTCAGATCAATTTCTTTTCATTAAGTCATATACCTTACTAATATTTAAGCTTCCTCCTTGTCTTTGATGACTTGATAGCTTATTTTGTTAATACTGTATAATATTCCATATTATGATTGCAACACAATTTATCCATGTAGCTACTAAAGAACATCTGGTTCCTTCCAAGTTTTTGTAATTATGAATGAAATTGTTGTAAACATCCTTCTATAGGTTATTTGTGCAGCCATAAAATTTCAGCTTCATTGAGTAAATATGTATAAGAGTACAATTTTTGGATTTTGTGATAAAACTGTGTTTACTTTTGTATGAAGCCACCAATGGTCCTCTGAAGTGACTAACATTTTGCATTCCCACCAGCAATGAATTGAAGTTCTTGCTGTTTCATATTCTCTCCAGAATTTGGAGTTGTTGGTGTTTTGAGTTTTGGCCATTCTAATAAGTGTATAGTGGTATCTCATTGTTTTAATTTGCATTTACCTGATCGCATATGATGTGGAACATTTTTTTGTATGCTTATTCACCACTTGAATACCTAATTTGTTGATGTATTTGTTCATATCTTGGACTTTTTTAAGCCAGGTTGTTTGTTTTCTTATTATTGAGTTTTAAGTGTTCTTTGTGGATAACAATCCTTTATCAAATGCAACTTTTACACATATCAGTCTGTGTTGTATTTTCTCATTCTATTGTCCATGTCTTTTACAGAATGGAAGTTTTCTTTTTTTTATTTTAGTAGAGTCTAACTTATCGATCATTTCTTTCATGTGTCATGCCTTTGATGCTGTGTCTAAAATTGATGGCCAAACCCACGCTCATCTAGATTTTCTCCAAAGTGATCTTCTAGGAGCTTTAAAGTTTTGTGTTTTATATAAAAGTCTATGATCCATTTTGAGTTAACTTTTGTGGGGGGCATAAGATCTCTATCTAGATTCATTTATAAATAGGTAATATCCAATGTCCCAACAATATCTGTTGAAAAATTGTCTCTTCTCCATTGTATTTCCTCTCCTCCTTTGTCCAAGATCAGTTGACTAATTTTTGTAGGTGTTTTAAATCATTTCATTTGTATGATAAGCAATCAATTCATTCATAGACTTTGCATTTCTTATCTTACTCTCATTTAATTACACATGAGAATGCTTAGGCCTAGGGGTTTTCCAGAACTCACCATATCCAAGAAAAAATCAATGTGTTTAACATATAGCTCAGTAATTTTTCCACTGCAGTCCATTTTAAAATCTGAATTCTGTTGTTATAAAAATTATTTTTATTTTGATGACCTAATATTATCATTGAAATTTTGAATGTTAGTTTACTATATATATCAACAAAGTAACGTTACTTTGTTTTGGCTAGTGAATATGTATTTCAAGAGGTCAATCAGGCAGATGTAAAGAGCTTCCATATTTCCAATATAATTAATTCCATAAGGTTGACAAATTACAGAGAAGCATGACCACAAAGCTCATTGGAAGATGCCAGCCATAATGTGATTTGATTTTTTCTTGTTGCTGTCCTTCTTCTGGATCTAGCTTCTCTCTGATTGAGGTTCATGTATTTCAACTCTTTATGTAATCTTATGTTCGAACACCAATTGTTCTTTCTCTTCTTCTTTTATCTTTAGATTACTAATCATCTGTAAGTCAACAAAGGCCTTTAGTTTAATAAAAAGTAATGTAGAAAAAATATTTAAAAGAAAATCACAAATATGCATTTCAAAAAATGTATCCCTCTTATACAGATCATTCTGTACTTATGTGAAATTTGGTTTCAACTCATTATCTTACATCTTTTAAATATAAATATCCCAATCTTTGATGGCACCCTTGAATGCATGCATGTATGTATGTATGTATTTTTGCTGTTACTTTATTTTATATTTTTATACTTTATTTCATTTTTATTATATTTTCCAGTACTGTTTAGTTCCTTATACCCCTCCCCCCCAGCAATCACTACCCTGTTGTCCATGTCCATGAGTCCTTTTTCCTTTTTGCTCAGTCCCTCCACCCCCTAACCTCCCCTCCCGCTAGCTATCATCCTGCTCTCCACCTTTGAGTGTGTCCCCAGTGTCCTTGTATTTAAAGTGAGCCTCATATATATGACATATAAGCTTTAATATGAAGAAGCAGCTCTGGACACTGGCTTTTGCTTTGGCCTTGCTTAGGAAAAGGTTGATTTTTTTCTATGGTGGAATGGAGGGAGCTGAAACATTGGCAACCCAGGGGTGGATTTCCATCCAAATAAACCATTTTGCCACACCACAATCTCCCATGTGTGGGTCCTTACAATGCTTTCCTTGCAATCCTGTGCAAGAACCTGATTTCCACCACCACCAAGTTGACTTGAATTTTCTGCACCTGCTTTTGCCTAAATTAATTGTATTGCTGGCAAATTGGTCTTTCTCAAATGCCAGTGTGAATATGTCATCTTCCTATATAATTACTGAATGGTTAAACTTTGTCACTCCAGTTTTGGAAAAACCTGAATTAATGATGTAGAGCTCAAAAAGTTTCTCTTCTTCTTATACCCTCTTCACATCCTATGCAACAAATATATTAAACTACATTATGTTCTTCAAACACACTGTTATTTTCTACTTTGAGCCTGAGAATACTCTCATTTTCCTTGATGTCCCACTTCCCCCAAATCTTCTCCATGTAACCTTCCTCAAATCAGCTTCCAAAAGAAAGCTAATTACTCCTTTTGTTGTTCTAAACACTTTTCTTCTACAGATATACATTTTAAATGACAGTGTCTTGTCTGTTCTATGTTAAATCACAATAGCTTGTCTGTTCCTGTTCTAAACAATGCTACTCTTCAGGACTTAGAAATTTATCATGTATGTAAAACTCTTGCAACATAATAAGTATTGTATAAAGACTTGTTATTTACTGTCTATAACAAAAGCATCACACCTAGCAGACAGGAGGTGCTCATTAGTATGTTTAACAAATGTTTCTCTCCATGTATAAATCAGTAAGGGATAAATAAACTGAAATATGAAAACATGTACTAAAAAGATTCCTATACCAGATGGTAACAAATATTTCACTTCATCTTTTAGAATCTCAGAGACAATATCAAGGTTAGCATGTAATCATGAGAATATTTCTTATCTTTCATAGTTTGTATTAAGAAAGTTTTTTCCTTTAACCCACATCTACAATTGGAAAGCAGCATAGGGCTTATGACAACTTTGGAGAAACAATTTAGTTATATTGACAAAACACTGAAGACTTGTTGAGAATAATTTTCAGTTCTGAGTTGGGACCCCTCTATAACAGGAGAAAAATAAGTTTATTAAAGTTTATATTTAATGTATACATAGATGATACACAAAGAAAAATGAATAATTCAAAGGTTTGGTGAGAACTTGAAGTTACATAGATCTTAGTATAAAAACAATAAGCAAACTGTGGCAAGGCAAATATATGAAAAACTAATAGTAGATACATACTAGTTATTAAAGTTTGCTATGGAGATTCAGTTGGTTCTTCCGCAGACTGATGGAGTCTAAAGTTGTCACTAACAATTAACTTTTGCCCTTCCTTGTAGAGGGTAGTATCTTGCTGAAATTGTTAAAATTTTTGGACATGACTAATCATTTTAATGGATAAGATTATTACATTTATTTTATATTCACAGCTATTTTATAGTTGTCTATTGTCATTGGATCTTAATACAATATTCAACAGGAAAAATTAAATGCATTAATAATAGAAGAGGATCTTTTCATGGGTTTTCTTTAAAATTACTGTATTCAACATACTATGTTCTCAAAAATATCAGTGTTGGCATAAAACTGCTTTTATTATGGTTCTACATGTGTAGCCTGTGGGAAGCTTACAAGTCTCCTGGCAGATTATGGATCTATGTAAACAAAGAAAGGAAGATTAACAAATAAAAAATAAAAAAACTGTGAGAGCTTTCCCTCCCCACAAGCAGCTTTGTCATCCCAAAGAAGAAGCAAAGAACACATTCTTTTCGGATGCACATGGAAGATTTTCAAAGATAGACCACATGATAGGACACAAAACAAGCCTCTACAAATTCAAGACAAATGAAATCATATCAAACATTTTCTCAGAGCACAAGGGCCTGAAACTAGAAACTGACCTCAAGGAAAAAAACTCAAAAACACTCAACTTCATGGAGATTGAATAGCAGGCTATTAAACAATGAATGGGTTAAGAATGAATAGAAGGAAATCAAAAAGTTTCTGGAAACAAATGAAAATGAACTCACAATAGTCTGAAACTTATGGGATACAGCAAAGGGAGTCCCAAGAGGGAAGTTCATAACAACACAGGCCTACCTAAAAAAATATGGAAACTTTTCAAATAAGCAACCTAACTCTACATCTACAAGAACTTAAGGAACAACAAAAAACAAAGCCCAAAGCAAGTAGAAGGAAGGAAATAACCAAGATGAGAGCAGAATTAAACTACATAGAGACTAAAAAATCAGTAAATTCAGGAACTGGCTCTTTGAAAAGGTAAACAAAATTGTCAAGTCTTTAAGCAGACTCATCAAGAAAAAAAGAGAAGACCCAAATAAACAAAATCAGAAATGGAAAAAGAGAGATTACAACTGATACCACAGAAGTACAAAGGATTGTGAGAAATTACTACAGACAACTATATGCCAAGAAATTTGAAAACCTGGGTTAAATGGACAAATTTCTAGAAAAATAAATCTCACAAAGCTGAATGAAGAGGCAGAAAGCCTTAACAGACTTTGATGACAGCTGATGAAATTGAAGCATAATCAAAAAACTCCCAGCACAGAAAAGCCCTGGATTGGATGGTTTTACAGGAGAATTTTACAAAACATTTAAGGAATAGCTAACCCCTATCCTTTTCAGACTATGCCAAAAAATCCCAGAAGAAGGAAGACTCCCAAACTCTTTTTATGAAGTCAGCATCATCCTAATCCCAAACCTGATAAAGACACCACAAAGAAAGAAAACTACAGGTCAGAATCACTGATGAACATAGATGCTAAAACCCTCAACAAAATATAGGCAAACAGCATTCAGCAATACATTAAAAAGTTCATACAGCATGATCAAGTGGGATTCATCCCAAGGATGCAAGGATAGTACAATGTTAACATTAAAAAAAAAATACATCACATAAACAAAAGGAAAGACAAAAATCACATGATCATATTAATAGATGCAGAAAAAGCATTTTAAAAGGTACACTCAGCAAAATGGAAGTAGAGGGAGCATATCTCAATGTAATAAAGGACATGTACTAGGAACCTACAGCCAACATTATACTCAATGGGCAAAAACTAAAATCTTTCTTGCTAAGATCAGGAACAAGACAAAGATGTCTACTTTTACTACTTCTGTTCAGCATAGTATTAGAATTCCTAGCCACAGCAGTATGACAAGAAAAAAAAAAAAGGCATCCAAGTTGGAAAGGAGGAAGTAAATCTGTCATTGTGTACAGATGACATGATGGTATACATAGAAACCTTATATAATACACCAAAAAAAGTACTAGACCTAATAAGTGAATCTGGCAAAGAAGAAGGACACAAAGTCAATATTCAGAAACCAAATGCAATTTTATACACCAAGAATGAAATATAAGAAACAGAAATTAGGAAAAAATCCATTTGCTATAGCAACAAGAAAAACAAAGTACCCAGGAAGAAACCTAACCAATGGGGTAAAAGACCTATAGTCAGAAAATTACACAACACTGAAGAAAGAAATGAAGGAAGACACAAAAAAAAATGGAAGCATGTACTGTGTTTGTGGACTGGAAGAATTAACACCATCAAAATGTCCATACTACCCCAAGCAATTTATAGATTCAATTCAACCCCCATAAAAACATAAATGACATTGTCTCGGATATAGAACAAACATTTCAAAAATTTATATGAAACCTTAAATGACCCCTAAAGCTGCAGCAATTTTGAGAAAGAAGAATAAAGTAGGAGGAATCACAATACCTGATATAAAACTCTGTTACAAGGCCACTGTAATCAAAACAACTTGGTACTGGCATTAGAACAGGCATAGATCGTTGGAACAGAATAGAAAATAGAGAAATAAACCCTTGTCTCTATGGTCAATTAATATTTGACAAAGAAGACAAAAGCATAAAATGCAGTAAAAATAGTCTCTTTAACAAATGGTGTTGAGAGATCTGGACAGCAATGTGCAAAAAAATGAAACTCAACCACCAACTTAGACCATATACAAAAATAAACTTGAGATGGATAAAAGACTTAAATATAAGTCACAACACCATAAAAGTCCTAGAGGAGAACACAGGGAGGAAAATCTCAGATATTCCACACAGCAATATTTTCACTGATATGTTGCCTAGGGCAAGGGACATAAAGGAAAGAATAAACCAATGAGATCTCATCAAGATAAGAAGTCTCTGCATGGATAAAGAAAACATCAGCAGAACGAAAAGGGAACCAACCATATGGGAAAACATGTTTGCCAAGATACCTTGGACAAGGGTTTGATCTCCAAAATATGAAAGAACTCACATGACTCCATACAAAGAAGACAAACAACCAAATTAAAAAATGAGCAAGGGACCTATACAGACAGTTCTACAAGAAGTACAGAGGGCCAGAGACATATGAAAGGATGCTCATCATCACTAGCCATTAGAGACATGCAAATTAAGAGCATAATGAGATACCTCTTCACAACAGTGAGAATGGCCATCATAAACAATTCAACAAACAACAAGTGCTGGCGAGGTTGTGGAGAAAAGGGAACCCTAGTACAGTGTTGGTGGGAATGCTGACTTGTGCAGCCATTGTGGAAAACAATAAACAGTTTGGAATTTCCTCAGAAAACTAGAAGCGGA
Source organism: Anoura caudifer (assembly GCA_004027475.1). NCBI lineage: Eukaryota > Metazoa > Chordata > Mammalia > Chiroptera > Phyllostomidae > Anoura > Anoura caudifer. Next base: position 148,065 of record PVKU01000232.1, read on the forward strand.
ACTGCCTTCTGACCTCACAATTCACTGCTCAGATTACACCCTAAGAATCCTAAAACACCAATTCAAAAGAACCTATGCTTCCCAATGTTCATAGCAGCACAATTTACAATAGCCAGTGGTAGAAGCAATCTAAATGCCTATCAGTAAATGAGTGGATCAAAAAAACTATGGTACATTTACATGGTGGAATACTATGCAGTAGAAAGAAAGAAGGAGCTCTTACCCTTCGTGACAGCAAGGATAGAACTGGAGAGCATTATGCTAAGTGAAATAACCCAGGAAGTGAAAGCCAAATACCATGTGATCTCACCAATAAGTGGAATCTAATCAACAAAACAAATAAGGAAGCAAAATATAACCAGAGACATTGAAATTAAGAACAAACTGACAGTAACCACAGGAAAGTTTGGAGAGATAATGGGGAGAAAAGGGGGATGGGTTGTCAGGAAAATGTATAAAGGACCCATCGATAAAGCCAAAGGGTGGTAGGATCGAAGGTGGGAGGTGGGGGTGGCTGGGGTGAGGGAGAGTGGAGCGGGGGGTGGAGACAACTGTACTTAAACAGAAATTGAAAAAAAAAGAAAAAAAAGAAAAAATACAAAAAGTTATTTTATTTTTGAAAACAGAAAAATAAATGCTTTTTTTTTACTTTCACGTCACAGAGAAACAGCTTTGAATCACTGGAGCTATGCCATGTGAGACCTATTTAGAAATTTAGCAAAGCAAAAGAAGAAAAAGGACTTTCATTTAAGTGGTGGCCTCTGATTAACAGCTGTTCCTCTAAAGTGTCTAAATATTCCATTTACCTTCAAGTGTAGCTCAGATCTCTCAAAAAGTTTAAAAACACATGAAAGCTTGCTTTGACATCAATCCTTAAGAATTAGTTTTAAATCCAGTTTCTTTGTTAAACATGGTTATTTGCCTTCATCTTTGAGTTTTCTCTCTTCAAAGGTGTAACTTACCTAAATTTGGAGAGAATAAACTTACATCATAATATCGTGGCATAGACATAGATTAAAAGAAGTTATTGAACCTGATCTCCAATAGTTTTTTTGAATGGACTCTAGCATACTAACTACGTAAGGTTTAGCACATAATGCATAACTCACAAGCTAACTATTTGTTAAAGAAACCTTGGATACTCACACTTAAAGAGAACTCACACTTCTAGATGTGAATTGAAAGTTGGCTCCTTTTAATTGCCAATCATTATCACATTTTTCCATATGTGGCTATCCAGAAGAAATACAATATTTTTTTGTATTATAGAAGTATACTCTTTTCACAATGCTAATAAAATTATTTTGCCAGTTTTTTCTACTTGATCTAAAATGTGATGCAATAAAAAAATTGTATCTATAGTGCATAGGTAGGTAACTAAAACAGTATTATAATGAATTTCTCTAATTAATATATTTAAAAATAAAGTTTTGTTAAATCAATTTTCCAATTTAAATAATTTATGATGAATGAAATCAAATGTGTATTGATCATTTTCCAACAATATGGTACCTACCTATTATGCTAGGCACTCTTCTAGACATTTTATAGACATCAATCTGTTTGATTCTCATAATAATTTACAAAATAGATAAACTTACATGATCCTGATTTTATGGTTGGAAAAACTCAACAATTGAGAGCAATTTGTTCAAAATCATATAGCTAGTAAATAACCAAGCTAACATTTAGTTGTAGCTGTTTTGCCTCCAAAGCACTTTCTCTTAACCAAGCAATCTTATAAGGCAGATATTACTAGTCTCAGTTTACAAATGTGAAAACTAAAGTAGAAAGAGAAAATGCTTTTCCTATGATTGTGGGGTCCTGGAATCCAAACCCTGTAATAAAGAAAATATAGGAAAAAATTTGAAATTGAATTAGTAAGAATAAACACAAAATAAAAATAAAATGTAAGCTTTTGCTAAACTTCATCCAATTGGATTGGTGAATTAAATCCGGTAATATTAATATTATAAATTAGATCATTAAGCAGTTTGTGTCTAAATCCACTAACTCAATTTGCTTCACATTCCAAATAATAGAATTGAAATTTATCTATTTAAAAAAATATCTGAGCCAATGGGAACTATGAAAACACAATTCACATTAGTGACATTGATTCTACTTAGTGTTTCAGCTGCTATTTCCAGCATCTCTCTTGACTATTGGCAGATTTTTCTCTTCCTGTTTCTTTAATAGGCCAGTCTACCGGCTTCATGTCCTCATTCCATCACGTACATAATAACAATGGTCTGTCCTCATTTTGATTCACCTAGAAGAATTTTGTCTGTGCTTCACAAAATACGACTATGTCTTTAGATGCTTTTGCAATAAGAAGCTGTTTGACCCAGGGAAATGCCTCTTCAAACACTTGTAGTATTTTATAACAGAATAGCATGTGTCCTGTGTAGAAGATAAAGGTCAACTCTATACCACACTTCCAAACAAACTTCCACGTCCCTCTGGGAAACACTGCCACCCACTCTTAGATCCTAGGGGTTCAAGTGAAGCTAACACTACTTTTAATTCACAGAATGAAAATATGACTGAAACTTACAAAAATGTTTGATTTTGTAATGGAAATATGACTCAATTGAGACAACCAAACACACACAAAAAGCTAGTAGAATGTGATGTGGAAAGGTCTCAATTGTTTTCTGGGATCTGTCACTTTAAGGAGAATTCTCCACTTTGAATATTTGATCATCCTTGATAACTGATCACCTGCAATATCTGATCAAATTCCTGAGCCTCACATTCCCCAAGTTATATCTGAGCACCCTCACCTGCCATTAGCAAGAAGCCTGTCAAGTTGGTGTACCCAGAAATCCCATTTTACTCTAAAGTTTCCTCTCAGCAATTTTCCATCCACTGCCAACTCTGCCACCTTGCTCCTTGGCTGTATGTTTTCAGAACTAAGATCTCAATACTGAGATCTCTTTCCCCTTATTGTAACAGTTCCTGAGTTAAATATATTTTTACCACTTTATGGGCAGGCTTTGATTTTTCTTTGACAACATCAACAGAAAAGCCTGGAGTGGCAGGTGAAAGGTTTTGGTGACCCATTGTTATGTAAGCCTTGTTGACATGGACCGATGTCCTGCTGGTTACGGCAGTGGTGGCTGGGACAAGAAACAGGAGGCTCCAAGGGGACCTGAAGTTTCACAGCAGGTGCCTGATAAATCTACCCATCCTAGTGATTCAACTCTTTTTTTAAACATTTAATTTATTTATCTTTAGAAGGGAAGGGAAGGAGAGAGGGAGAGACATATCAATGTGTAGTTGCCTTTTGTGCATCCCTTGCTGGGAACTGGCCTGCAACCCAGGCATGTGCCCTGACTGGGAATTGAACCAAAATCCTTTGGTTCACAGGCCTGCACTCAGTCCACTGAGCTACACCAGCCAGGTCAACTCTTGTTCTTTCACTAAATGGCACTGGGAAGGTCTCATCATAGAATTTTCTGAAATGTAAAAGTAATCATTCTTTCTTTTAAAAAAAATAATTGTTTATTCTTGTTCAATTACAGCAGCCCCCATTTTTCCTCCATTACTGTCCCCCACCCAACCCTCCTTCTACCCACACTCAATGCTTCCCCACACCTTTGTCTTCATCCATGGGTCCTTTATACATATTTCTTGACTTGACCCTTCTCTTTCTTCCCCCCATTTATCATTCTTTCAATTTTACTTCATAAACATCACCTTTTAGGCCATATAGGAATGCTCATTGACAGGGAGTTGAGTTGGTATTGTTTAAACAAATGTTAATACTGCTATTTGAATTTCTGGTTTCTTAGAATATATAAATACTAAGACCAAGGCAAGTCACTCTTCACCTTTACTGATTTTTGTATTTTAAATTTTACTGTATTATAATTATAAATTATAGACCCCTTTAGGGTCTGTACCCTATTCCTTGATTTCATAAAGCATATGTGTATGTAACTAGAACCTGATTTTGAACAGGGCTCATTTCCAACATCCCCACCAAAGAAATCTGGTACCTCATGGAAATCAGTGGATTTTTTCCTACCTGTACACAACAGACAATCCGAAATTTGGTGAGTATTGCATTGCTTAAATAAATTTAAATAGATAAGAATTCAAATATTACAATATATGTAAGTAATGAGAATAAATTATAGTAATAAAACAACAAATACACTAAAATGATTAAAGTTAGTGTAGAAAAATGTGAAAATTATAATTTTAAAATAATTCAAAAGAAAATAAAGAACAGTATAATTTATTAATAGTGTACATAACAATATGCAGCTAATTCTCATTACTTGTGGCAATTATGTTCCTTAAGGTCATCATGAAGAATACTGAATTAGCAAATCCTGAAACATTATTCCTAGGGGAAATATAGGGTTAGTTAGATTTCTGTGAGTCTCTAATCACATTTTTGTCTGTCAATCTACATATAACTGTTTTAGATGCTTTTCTGCTTAAAGACACATTATTTAATATATGTAATTCTGGGTAACAATGATGTGACTCAGACCTAAATGAAGTTTACCTAATACACACATATTTTCTTGGAAAGTCTGAGACTAATGGCACTTCCATACGGCACTTCTGCTTGGGGGACATTTCAAACAGCAGAATCTCCAACAAAAAGTACAAAAATGCAGAAAGCATGGTACTAAATAGAACTAAAGGTGACTTGTTTTTATTCGGAGAGTTAAAGCAAGGCCAAACCTTGCCATGTACAACCACGGCAGCTGGGAAGATGCACATCGGGCAACTCAAAATTTCACCACTCTGCCCACATTTGAGAATAACCTCAAAAGCATCAGGAGGATTCATTTGAGGGCTACAAATAAATATTAGCAATGTGGCAATTTTGCAAATATGGAAACTGTAAATAATGAAGACCTGCTGACTTAAAATAGAATGTGATAAATCAAGGAATTTGAAAATCCAAAATTTCAGCGCATTCTAAGAAATCAAGAAATGAGGCATGAGTGAACGCTGTGCAGAAGCAGCTCTCTTAGCTTTGGGTAAAGAACATAGAGGCAGGAAGGGAAAGCTTTGGCTTCATTTATTTCTTCTACTTCAGGAGATTGAGTTGCTGAGGGTAGAGGAAGGCATTGGGGACAGGGAAGAAGAAGAGCCCAATCGATATATTGCAGTAGGTCATATCAGCATGCCTACTTGAACTTTATGTAAGGACATATGAAATATTATCTTGCAAAGAAAAATAAATGCTTATCTACCCTTAATTTATATAAACTTTTAAAGTGATTTGGTATTTTGAGATTTTTAGCACTTTGTGAGTTAAGATTTTAATGAGTATTTTATTCATCCTTAATTTACCTGTTTCAGGTAATGGAGACTTACTCCTTTGGGTAAAGTTTTATCTCCCCTTAGAGATATATGATTTATAAAATTGGTGAAAAGTAAGTATTTGATTAGAGTCTAGTATATACTTAGATACACTTGACCATACAAATGATCAAAAGAACTATACCAAAGTTTAAAAAAAGGTGTGTAGCACCTAATTATTTGTTTTCAGAGTAGTACATTCACATTCAGAAAGTGAAGTAATCCACTCCACTTTGTTGTGTTTTAGGACACAGTAATATCATGACTTGCCTAGCTTTCACTGTTTTTCTTAATGAATGCAAACTATTTTGTAAAAGGTGAAAGATTTATACAATTTGAAGAGAAACTAGAGTGCAGCAAATTGTTTTGAAATACTAAAGGATATGCATGGCATTTTATCTCTAACCAGCCATTGATGTAAGCTATTAATGGATAATTTCAGTTATTTTTCTTAGTTTAAAGTAACCACAAAGAACACATTTACAAATATGTGAAGTGTTTAAAACAATGATTGACACATTGCAGGCGTCTATGTATAGGTGTGATTAAGAAGTCAGTCAATAATAAATAACTTAATTATTATTTTTAATACAAAATATTTTTGGAAAGCTCTTATTTTATGCACATCAAATTGATTTGTCAAAAGGGGGAAGATTACTCTCAAGGTAAAAGTTTTCAGAGGTTCATTCAGTTCAAGTTTATGTAATGAGAAGAAAAATTGAAGTTTTTTTAACAAACCAGAGTTTTTCCAATGAAAAAGAAACTCATTAAGAAATTCAGTTACAACAACAGTCTTGATTTGATGATAAATCTAAAGGAAGAGCATACCAAGAAATAAAGAAAATGTACCAACATTGAGTGCACTGAAATCACTTTGGAAATATTATTTTCAACCTGTCAAGGTAGCCAAACTGAAGGCAGTTTGTGTACTTTAGTAGCAAATGAGTTTGCCAGTCTCTCATGTATTTTCCCATGTTCTTCTACCATATTTGGACTGACACTTGTCACACATATAACAGTGGTAACACTATCTGTCATCTGTCAGAATTAAAGTTAAAGGTATTTTGTTAACATATTAAAATATAATACTATGGTAACTTCAGTTGCTTCAAAACAAATTGTCATAAGATTATAGCTGAAAACAACTATTCATCCTTATGTGTGGTGATGGGGACATTTTAATAGAATGCACTTGAAATTTAGGTAGTTTGCACAGATTGTTGAAAGGCTTTTTATCTTCTCAAAGCCTCTGTTTCTGAAGACAATGTGAAAGATTAACAGGAGTGCTCAGTCATCTAAGGGATTATTATTTATAACAAGTTCTTTTAGGCTTTTTAAATCTACGTAGCACATACTTTGAGGGTAACAATTTTGAAGTTGTATCAATTCAGAGCCATTATGATGCACCTATAAAAATACTTTCATGTTCAGAACTATAGTCATTGCATGCACTGCAGCCTTCTTAGCCAGCAAATATATATGTTAATGTTTCATGCCAAGACAGAGAGATTCATATACTCATAGATTAGAGAGCTCTTTAGTGAGTAATGCTTTCATAATAATCAGTTAACAAGACATCAAGAAAGTGAGATTCTGAATTCCTGAGCAATGCCAATATTTACTTATACTTAGATTTTTAAAAAATGTTAAATGCTTACTTTTATTCATCTGGAAATTCTACAAAGCTTGCTAAAATACACCATCAGATTGTAAGTAATAATAGATATTGGTGTAGGCATTTTTTTTTCCTGAAATTTGAAACCCACATTTTTCATGATGAGGCAGACAGACATTTAACAGATAGTTCCCTAGCTTTCATAGATAGGCCACTTCTTTTCCTGGCTCCTGGCATCTCCAGACCACCCAGTCCTTCTTTATTCTTCACCAAAGACTCCTGAACCTGTATGGATCACTGACATTCTCCCCCTACTCTCAGATTATTAAGATCAATATCCATGATGAGGTGAACATTAAGGTACATTGAAGATCCGTTTAACAATACTCAGTTCCTTGAACTTTTCAGCTAACCAGACAGTGACTTTTCCAGTAGACATTGCAGTCCTACATCCTCAATGCCCTCGGGACCTTCTGTGGTGCTGTACTACATCCATTCTTTTGCAAACAGCTATAACACCTCTTTCCTTATCTCTCCTTTTCCTTTCTCACCTGACAAAATTCTAACCATGATTGAATCCATGTATCTGATTTTTGGGTAGGCAAACATTGTGGTAGAAAGATATGCAGAAGTTTTGACTGAAATCACTTGCTGTCATAATCACAAACAGCAAATGATCTACACTACCAGAAAATATTAGCACTCTTTCCTTGAAATTTTATTTTCTAACAATTTACTGACTATAATTTGCATAATCTCTTATTCTTAATTTTCTAGCCTTTCTGCTTTCCTAAATCTCAGATAATGGCCTTTCCTATATTTAATAGAAAATATATGCAGCAGAAAGAAAGAAGGAGCTCCTACCCTTTGCAACAGCATGGATGGAAATGGAGAGCATTATGCTAAGCGAAATAAGCCAGGCAGTGAAAAACAAATACCATATGTTCTCACCTTTAACAGGAACCTAATCAACAAAACAAACAAACAAACAAACATAATATAACTAAAGATGAACTTGAGAGCAGGCTGACAGTCACCAGAAGGGAGAGGGGAGGGAATTTCAGGGAAAAGGGGAAGGGTTTACAGGAACAAGTATAAAGGACACATGGACAAAAGCTGGGGTGGGGGTTGGAAATGGGAGGGAAGTGGGGAGGGCTTGGGCAGTGGGCTGGGATGGGAGTAAAAGACAGAAAACTGTACAAGAACAATAATTAAAATAAATTAAAAAATATATAAGTATCAGGTGAGATGACTTCTTTTTCTCATCATCAGTCCCAACAAGACATGGATAACTGCATTACACACTCTGTATCACTTCTTAATATAGTGCTAGAGGTGTTTTTGCCTCTCCCCTTTTCTCATCACTTCTTGCAAAAGCCAACAGTCAATTATCCAACTCATCTTAAACCCTTTTCAATATTTGACACAGATAAAAAGTTCCTCATTTAAGTACTTTTTTCTCTTGAGTCCCAAGATATCACTTTTCATGTGGTTCTTTATTTTTTCCCATGTGGTTCCTTCTTTCACATGGCTTCAACTGCTGACTTCCTGTCCTTATCAGGCTTCATCACCAAGCTTCATTTGCCTTTCAAAGTCTACATTTTTATCAAAGATTTACCTTTTGGCATCTCTGGCCCACACTGGAAGAAGAAGAGTTGTCTTGGAACACACATATTAAATATACAAACAGTAATGAAAACTGATGAGCAAAAAAAAAAGATTTTAAATAAATTTATGATTTTGTGTTAGGCTGTATTCATAGCCACCCTGTACCTTATATGGGCCACAGACCATGCATTGGACACCACTGATTTAGAGCTTTATCTCTGAAAATCTTGAAAATATCACAAAATTGGTAGCATGAAAATATGAAGAGTGAGTGCAAATATTGTGTTATATAGATCTGTTTTTATAAAAAAACAAGTACTAATAATTGTGACACTTGATAGTAACAATTCTAGGTAATAATTTCAACACTTAAATTTATACTCACTTTAGAGCCTATGTAAAATGTTAAAATAATAAGATTAGTTGTGATGAGTTGTGATTCCTAATTTTCATTTAGGCTTTTGATACTTACTATGTTGTTTTGAATCTACTTAGAAGTTGTTTTCAGGGTGGGAGGAAAATAAGAGGATTTTTAAATTAAAAAATATATTATAAGTCCTAGGATTATACTTTGTCACTTCTCAGATACCTCTTCACCCCTGTAGGCTTGATCATAAAAATTTCAGCAACAGAAAAAATGGGTAAAAAGATTGGGCCAAGTTAGATGAGATTGGAAGATTTAATTTGCTTGTAAATACAACCTATTCAAAAATGAAGGGATCATAGAGAGCTGGCATGGGCTCTACATCAACTTTGATATCAACCTGCATGGTCCAGTCTTGAAGGATGTTCCATGGCCATTGCTTCCTGTAGTCAGCAATTTCTTTCCATTATTGAAATATTCTTGTAGAAAGCTCATTGGTGTTTTGTAATTTTCTTCATAGAAGACAGATTTTCAGCTATTTAATAATGTTTGTTTATTTATTTTTCTATTGTGAATAGAAAATATTTTCACCATTCAACTATGACTTGTATATAAGAAAGGTTTTTATTGTTTTTTAAGTGTATGCTTCATTTTATCTTATTACCAGTCACTTCATTAAATTCCATAATTCTAAGCATTTTTCTATTGATTACCACTGGTTTTCTATGGATCAAGTAATACTTCCTGAAAATAATGGTGATTTTGCCTCTTTTATTAATTTTTCCTAAAGTACAATAAGCACCCTGGTCTATTTTAGCTGCTAAAGTTTTCTTCAAACTACAATTCATTTAGTCACATATAAGTCTTATGCTGACTTTATCTACTCTTTCTCCTATCTGTGAATCCCTTATATAATAATTTTCATTAATATTTCTTTCACCACTGTTTTTGTAAAAAATATAATTTTATTCTAAACATACACTTACATTTTTCACTGCTAATTATTTTCTACAATTTCCAATTTATATTTATGCATTCCATGCATTTTGAATTGTATTAATTTTTTTCTGAACTCAACCAATGTTTCCCACATCAGAATTTTCACTCTATTTGGCTGTTATTGCTTTCTGTGTTTTTTATACATCCTAGTGATATATCATCATAAGGCTTTCTAAATTTTATCCTGTATATTTTTAGTTAAATGTATCAAAAAGTTTCTCTTTTCTATATATTACTATATCTTATGCATATGTTACTATGCCCTAATGAGTAAGATGCTCTTATGGCATAAATTTCATTGTGATTTATTTTCTTCAAACTAAAAATTTTATGTAGTACAGGTGTTTGCTAATATTTTCAAAGCAATAAATGGGGATGAGTAGGTAAATTATCTCTTGCTCAACAGAATTTTATTTGGGCAGGGATTACAGTTATTTTGATTACCGCTGTATACCTAATGCTAAGCAAAACTGTTCAATGTATTCTTGAATGGATGCATAATCAAATCCAGTTCTGAAATAGTTAACTGAAGAATCAGTTGTTATGCACAGATTCTGGTGCAATTAACAGTATCTCTATCAGGCATTCATCTTGAGTAAGTTGAGATAGAATTCCCCTGTGTATAGTATTCACCATATACTTCTATGACATGTGAAATTAATGAACAAAAACAATCATCCTCTCTGAAACACATACACACACATAAACACACACATACACACATAATGCAATGTTTTTTTGCCATGTAATCTGTTAAGGCTATTACTGAATCCTAAAGGGCTTTTCTTGTGAGGATTTAATATCCTTCTGTGCATTGTACCATGGGAAGACTCGCCATTTTGATTTTTGTAGACATTGTAGTCTGAAAATTTGAAGACCAAGAGCAAAATCTAAATACTCAAAACCTTATATGACAATGACAAGTTTTCCTGGTTATTTCACAAGGGTAGAAATCAAATAAGAAAATGAGCTTAAGCTTGCCACATCTCTCACCCAGTGAAACTCTTTCATTAATGGAAAGTCTTCTCAAAGGCAAGACAAAGAATTTGATTGACCTAACTGTTCTTTTTGATGTATAATAAGTTTCTATCTTTTTATCGCTTTTTTTTCCTTCCCTCTTTTTTCCAGAACTTCAGAGATTGCTAACAATACAATGTCTTATTTTGGAAGACACACATGTTTTGTTTAGGATTATATAACTACATTGAAATACTATCTTCTCGGATTAAAATGTGCCCTAGCATGCTGTTACATATACGCAATATTTTCTCAAGAACTGTTTAGGAACATAGGGAGGCAATTACTTGTTGCCCCAATATCTGTTTCCTCTTCTATTCAGCCATATGGATATTAATTTTTAAAATAATGACTCTACAACAAACCTGCCTTTCCTGGAATCCTTTTCATGGTCAAAGATTAAGAGAGTCTGGCCAATGAGAGCTAAGTAGAAAGTACAATGTAGTAGGTTTTCTTAAGAGACACATGGCGTAAGTTTTAATTTTTTGTTCTTCAATTCATCCTTCATCCTACTGCTTAGAACATGGACATGTGGAATGTAAATACCAACCTCCTGAACCAAGTTACTGCAGCATCTTAGAGCAAAAAGTTTGAAGAAGTCTACATAGTTTCTTGAATCTTTGGGCTATGAAAAGAATTTATAATTATTTCCTAGAATTATAATTTAACATTTTGTAAATTATTGTATGTTTTATCTACAAATATGTTTGTAGCAATTTCTTGTGTGGAAGATTATAGGGAATAAAAAGACATAAAATACCCATTATGAGATGAAAAAATGTCCCGATGACAAATAATAAATGTTCCCTTGGAACCTTTTACAGTAAAATGTGTAAGTTGTAGACAGCCTTCAGGAGTTAATTTGGGAGTAGTACATGCAGGTGGTATATCATTTGCTTCTTGAATAGAAATGATTAATATGAACCCCATTTAGTCACAATTTGAGATAATTTGAAAGGAACTCATCATTACCCTGGGGAAAATAACTTTATTTCAAAATTGACAATATAAACATTGTTAATGGGCTTTTATGCACCATTTTATATGTAAACAGACACACTCTAATTTCTAATTTCCTTCATCTACTAGAAGCAGGTCCCCAAACACCTAATTTAGGCATGTTTGTTCATGCTTGAGTGCCTATGTGGCCTGTATGGGCAGAAAATGCAGTTTCTTGTGAAATATTCCCTGATAAAAATATTTTAATAGTTTAGAAAGTTTAATCTTAAACAGGATATGTGGTATAGAAAATATTATCATACATTTTAGCTACTTTTCAAGAAAAACCTCCCACAACATATGAGGCCAAACAAAGTATAACCTAGAGACCTTCTGCTCCATCTGGAAGGTGTGTGTGTGAACAAGGTGGAGGCATTGGCCAGAGGACGCTGTGAGAACCTGAGGTTAGTGACTGATAGGGAAACTCAGAAAAATAACCTTAACCATTTCCATCAAAATTTTAAATTATTTACGTGTGAACCCAATAACCCTTTTAAGAATACTCTGAAGGTATATAATGAAAATAATTTGAGAATTTATTAATTTATCCTTATTCATAATAGTAAAGGATTGGTAAAAAACCCAGTATTCATTGATATGGACATAATTAAGTCAAGTATGAAATATCCATGCAATGCAATATTCTGCAACAGTTAAAAACATAGAGGAAAGAAAAGTAAACAAATTCTCTAATGTGTTAACATGATAGATTTTCAAGATGAGTTAGGCCATATGAAATTGGTAAGTCAGTATAACAGTACTTGGGCAACCTTATGTAGTTTGTATACCAATTCTAAAGCAAGCAAACAAAATACAAGAAGATACAGACAATGCTCATGTTATGTTAATTTTTGTGAATAAATGGAAGAAATTTATGATTACATATGATCATTTTTTTGGAAACAGACATTAATAAAATTACTTATGAGTAGTGAAGTGGGAGGGGTAGGGGGAGAATGAAGATTTTCTCTGTTAACCTCTATATATTATTTTATTTTTGACCCAGTGAATGTATTACTTTTTTTTTTAAATTATTTTTTGCCTACATTATACCTGATTGATTTAAACTCAGCATCTTACATACTATTTTGGAAGAATTTGTGTTTTAAATCCTAAATAAGTAAGAAAAAACAAGAACTGAGGTATCAGTTACTTCTAAGATACCCCTTGCTTAATCAAATATTCATTATTATAGTTTTTAAAATTATACAATGCCAGAACTTTTAAACACCTTACCTAATATTGGCACTCTGTTAAAACAGTCTTGTGATTTGAAAGTGTGGCTTTCGATACTCATGCCTGAGAAATTAAAATGTTTTACTATAGTTTTGGTGTTATTTTTCACAACCCTATGAGACTCTCCAGCAACATGGTGAATGCTATCTTTTTCTTTAGTACCTGTGGATATCACAAAGGTGTAAATAGTTATAAAGAGTAAAATTTACCATGGTGATTACCACCTACAAAAATTGTTGGTCACTTTTGTGATGAAACATTTACCACCACTTACTGTAATTTGCATCATAAGGTCTTTTAAGTTCCTGTTTCCATAAAAGAAAAACATTTTCTTAACCCACTTTGTAAGTGTTTATAATACCTGCTGATTTTCAGCTGTGAGGATATCATTTATAATATTCATAGGTTTTTATAGAGAAAGAGGCTGAATGGGATTTTTTTACTAACATTCTTTCCCATTTGATTATATCATTGTGCACTTAGAGCATAGAGAAAATTTGAACTAATTTAGCTGAAAATGCCTCCCTTTAAGTCCTACACCTCTGTTTTGCATCTTCTAGAGCTTAAATTTCTATATCTAGAAAGAAAATAAATGGAAGGAATGGGAAAAAGTGTGAAAGTCATGAAAAACCATGGATACTCTTAAGTATTAAATAACTAAACAAGAGTATCTCTTGTTTATACAATACCTGACATCCTAGGAATTAACTTATGTTAAAACTATTTAATGCCTTTAGAGATCTATAAGGTCTTTATGAAGTACATACTAACATTGATGCTCTTAGTCATCATACTATAAGGAGTTACCAAATAATTACTCAAGTATGCACTACTGTGATTGAGTAAATAAGTGATAAATGAATGAATGGATGAGTGAATAATTTAATAAGTGAATGAATCACAGTTTAAGGCAGTGGGAAAAGTACGCTACACAACAGAATCAGGTCTAAGTCTAATTCAATTTATTGTCTGAGCTTTAATTATGTTACCTTCACAATTACACCCTTTGGTATTAGATTCTCCCTTCCTTGTACAACTGCAAAGGCTCTATGATTCAATAGGTGAGCACAGAAATTCAATAATTTTTTCCTCAAACCCAAATTTGTTCCCTACTCCCAACTTGCTTAGAGAGATTACAAAATGCATTTTAAAAATCCATTCGTATTAAAATAATTTTAATAGAATGCTCATTATGGTTGAGGACTGTGAAGTGCCAAAGGAACAATAAACAAGGCATAGCCTGGGATAGGTCTCTTTATCTGCAGAGTGTCCAGGGAACATGTAGGGGTATTTAAACAGTCTGAAGAGTGGGTAGGGGCAGAGGAATTTCCCTAAAGAAGAATGCTTGGCTGAGTTCTGAAATGTAAGTAGAGCAAGCCACTAAAGAGGACGTAAAATACGATGCAGGAGTCAGAGTAGCAAGGCCCAAAGGCAAAAGGAAGTGGGTGCAGTCAGGGAAGTTTTTTTTTTTTTTTTTTTTTACTTTGTAAAACCCAAGCTGATTCTAAAATTTGAAATGTTTGGAATCTGAGAAAACTAAAAATAAAATATCTTTTTCTTGAAAGGATAAAAAGTTGGAGGGCTACCACTACCTGGTTCCTGATGCCATGAATAGTGGCATGGTTATTAAAATCAGAAGTGATCAAAAGAATATCATATTGGTGCAAAGTAGTGAAATAGATCAAAGGAACAGAATATAGTCTGAATACAAACTCACAAATTTATGGACAATTGATTTCTGACAGAAGTTCTAAGACAATTAATTCAGAGTATAAGGACTTTTCAACAAATGGCATTGAATTAATTGGATATTCATGTACAAAACAAAACATGAACTCCATGCATTTTTTACACCATCTATAAAGAAACTTTACACTCACAGATCTGAAACTTTACATTCATAAACTGAATCACAGATCTAAATATAAAACCTAAAATGGTACACTTTCTAGATAAAATAAAATTTTGCTAACTTTGATTAGGCAAAGATTTTTTAGCTAAAACACTAGAGCACAATTCATAAAATGACAATTGGCTGAACTGAACTTCATCAGAATAAAAAAAATTCACAGCTCTTTAAAAAACAGTATTAGAAGAATAAAATATAAATCAAAACTGGTAAAAATATTTGCACATTTATCTCCTTTATACCTTTAAGTGCTGTGTGCCTAACACCTAGAATAGTGGTCTGCGCATACAGGTCCTCAAGAAATATTTCTCTAATGAAAGAATGAATGAATGACCTAACAAACAATTCAGCATATGGATAGAAATTGAAGCTTTGGAAGTCTTGAAAGCACCTGAGAACGGGTATAGAGAATTGTTTCTCAGACTCTAGTGTGGAATGGTATCACTTTGAAGTATTGTGAAAATGTAGATTGTGATTCAGTTAAGCCCTGAGTTAGAACATGAAGTTCTTCCTTTCCGCGACAAGTTCGAGGTGTTGGCAAAGTGGCTGGTCCTGGGACCACTCTGAGAGGTGATGTCAAATGAATGATTTGTCTCATACACAAGTATACTAAGGAAGGTTAAATATTAAATGTGGAAATTAGCATTGTTTCTTTATGAAGGCGTTGACGATTTCCTCACTAAAGTACACATGAGGTTACCTGCTGAAGGGTAGTAGCATGGGAAACCGGGAGGGTATTTCAGAGAAGAGAAAGAGGAAATAAAACGGGATTTGTTTTTAAAGAGGAAAAATAAGTAAAAGAATTTTAATGAATCTTGGCAATACCTATTATTAAAGAAAATACGAATATATAGACTATACTATGCACACTCAATATTCAAACAAAGTTATCCTTTAGGAACAGTACCTACGAATTTCAGTGTTTGTTTTCCTGTTGCTTTCCTCCAATCCAGATAAACAAGGAAGCTCTGAAATGAGTTGTTAGTTAACAACTCCAGGGAGATTTAGATAAGGGAAGAAGGTTGGAATTTAATTGTTCAAGTGAAATTTGGGGACTTGTTGTAGATTTCATTAATGTGCTGTACCTACCTTCCATTTCTACGGGGAATCGAGAGTTTAAAGTAATGAGCACATATTCTATGTTCAGGATGAAAAAATCAAAATTGTCACGAATGCATACATTTTCCATGCTGTTACATTTTATGTAACCTTCAGCATGTTTTACTGAGAAGACAAAGCATTTCAGGAACCAGACCTTCCCAATCATACAAGCAGTCCATTACATTGTTGAATAGCCCCTGCTAGGCAACACTTAACATTTAAATCAAAGTCTGTCTGCAGTCCATTGTTCTAACTCATTCCTATAGCTCTATGGAATACGAATTTCAATTCCTCTTTCAGGTTTCAGATTTTCAAAGACTTAAAAGCAGAAACCACACTGCCGACTACTCTAAAGCTGAATCTCTTCAGCACCTGCAAAGTTCTTCAATGACAGGAGCTTGAAACACTTTACTACATTGTTCACACTGCTCTTAATTTGTCTTCATTGCCTGTATCCTATTGCAGATCACATCAATGGCAGTAAATGCTGCTTTCAGTATGAAGAATTTATTCAACCCCAAAGCTATATGTGTATCAATATAGTCCTAGTTTACAACTGTTTTTTTTTTTTTTCATCATGAGTAGGCACCAAGTCTGAATCAGTGTAATTAGGAACTGCATTGCTCATTCATGTCAAGGACAAACCTCACCCACATGTCTTCACACATTCTGTCTGTCATGGAGACCACAAGTTATATTGGGAGAATGTGAGGATATATTCACCAGTGACTGTATAAGTTCAGCAAGACATATAGGCAAGGCATATACTCTTTTTTACCTGCAGTTATTCCATTGTGCAAATGAAGTATATGCTTAACTTCACTTTTCTGTCCATAAAAAATTTGTATACATCAAAGCATTTTTTGTAAACTGTCACACAAATAATAGTGTTTACTTTTATTTCAAATTAAAAAATGTGATTTATGGTAATTAAACCTATACATCTTCAAATTAGACAAATCTATATTTAAAATATAGTTCTGCCATTCCCTCTCTCTCTATAACCTTAAGCAAGTTTCTTAAGCTTTCTGACTTTCAGTTCTGTTGCCTGAAAAACATGTTATCAACACCTGAGTTAGATGTTTTTGAGGAGGATACAATGAGATGATCTGAGCAAAGTGTTTAGTAGAAGGCATGGCATATACTAAGCAACTACTAAGAGATATCCAGATGCTTTATTCTTCATTAAAAAGTAATCATCAAAAACAATTTCAATTATTTTATTATATAGCTTGCTTGGCTTAGAAAGGAAAAAATATGGTATATTTAGAAAGGTTCCAATTTACAGTAAACTTTTTTAATTGACTTAAAATAAAGTTTATTTAAAACAAGTAGCTTCATTTATTTTCTCAGGATACTAGATGTTACTATACACTTTGGTTTGAGATAAAGATCTCATATAATCTGCCAAAGCCTCAACTAATGATCAAAACAAAAACAGACTCATAGTCAGAGAGCAGGCTGACTGCTTGGGTTGGGGAAAGGTAGCTGATGGGGGGTGGAGGGACTGAGCAAAAATGGAAAAGAACTCATGGACATGGGCAACAGTGTGGTGAATGCTGGGGGGAGGGGTGGAGGTGGAAGGATATGGGGGATAAATGGTAAATAAAAATACTATAAAGATGAACTATTAACATAATAATAATAACCATAATAAGTATTTTTATAGAATCCTTACCTTGTGCTTGGCACTGTGCTATGTAATATATGCACCTTCATGTGGGCCGAAGATCAACCCTACGGGGCAGTTACTATCTTTATTTTACAAAGGAAGAAGCTGGAACACAGAGAGGCAATAGCCATACTGTTTTAAAAATATGAGAAAAACAATATTTTATAAAACAAGGGCGACTAAAACATGCCTTGGTTTTGAAAATGATAAGTAAGAATGCTCTTCAATATCTAAAGATCCCCTAGGGGATGAATTAGAATTTTGAAAAACAAAAGGGCAATAATAGCTCACTGTACTGAAAATACTGATTTAATTTTCTTAGAGGTAAGGGAACAAAGGTCTTGGGACTCAGAAACAAACAAACAAAAAAACAATAAATAAGAGTTAGAGCTCATATTAAATGTTGATGTGGGAATAGATGTCCAAAAGCATTAGTGTAACTCTAGTGACATCATACTACAACAAAACTAATGATCTTTTTAAATTCAATACAATAAAAACATATTAGGCTATGAAAATAGTTTTTACTTTTTCCAATTAGGTCATAGGTACTTAGACAAAAATAGGCCAGTTAACATTTCAAAATATCATGTATATAATACTCTTGTGCGTTTTGTTTTTAGTATTTTTTAAGTAAAGTGGTTGTTTTTATTTTTTCTTTAGACAAGAAAGGAACAAGAAAAGAAATAATACCTGGCCTCAGTCTCTCCTAGGTATTCAGAAAGTATGTCAACATTACCTAGCAACTAAAATTTACATTTCTGGACAAAAAGAACTCAAGCTAAAACAATAATCCCCCTCATTGAAGCATTGCTTTAGCCAGCCTTCCTTTTCATGTCCTCCAAAATTCTTCTAAAAGATTAGATCTCCCTTGCTGATATGTTTTTGTGTCAGCATCTTATAAAGTTTAATTTTTAAAGTGTAGAAACTTCTATGCATTGATGGTATCTTTCCAAGGCTGGAATTATGTTCTCTTTACTTTCTTTCACTTATGAGAATTAATAATTTCAGGAACATTAAAGAGCTCCTCTGGCAGAAAGCCCGATTCTATTGCATGCTGCTAGTTTACCACATTACGAAAGAACAATCCTTGAGTGTTTGTGCTTTACAAAATTCATTTTCTGATTCTTTGAAGTATTTCTGAATTTTCTGTTTTTGTTGAGTCTCATGCCTTTGAAGTTATAAGTTCTGTGATATACTCGAATTTTTTATCGAATTTATTGAGGTGACACTGGTTCACAAAATTATACAGGTTTCAGGAATACAATTCTAGATGAAATCATCTGTACACTGTACTGTGTGTTTACCATCCCAAGTCAAATCTTAGTCCATCACCATTTAACCCCCCATTCCTTCCTACACCTACCTCAGTCACACCTCCACCCAACAATCACCACACTGTTGTCTGTGTCCATTAGTTATTCCTCTTTTTTCTTAGTCCCTTCAAACCCTAGCCCCTGTACCCCCAGATATGTCAGCCTACTCTCTATCTATGAGTCTATCTTCATTTTGCTAGTTAGTTCATGTGGTTCATTAGATTCCACAGATGAGTGAAATCATATGGTACTTGCCTTTCTCTATCTTATTTCACTTAGCGTAATAATCTCAAGGTCTATTAATGCTGTAGCGAAGGGTCAGATTTCCTTTTAATGGGTGCATAGTATTCTATTGTGTAAATGTACCACAGCTTTTTACCCACTCATCTACTGATAGATAATTCAGCTGCTTCCAAATCTTGGCTATTATAAATAATGCTGCAATGAATATAATGGTGCATATATATATATATATATATATATATTTTTTTTTTTTTTAAATGAGTGTTCTGTGTTTCTTCAAATAAATTCCAAGAATTGGAAACACTGGGTCATCGGGCAATTCCATTTTGAGGTAACTTCATAATGTTTTCCACGGGGTTGCACCAATCTGTACTCCCACTAGCAGTGCGTGAGGGTTCCCTTCTGTCCACATCCTCACCAACACTTGTTTGTCAACAGGTGTGAGATGATATTTCATTGTGGTTTTAATTTGCATTTCTCTGATGATTAGTGAGGTTGAACATCTTCTCATATATCAATTGACTGTCTGTGCTCTTTGGAGAAGTGTCTATTCAGGTCTTTTGCCCATTTTTTTAATTAGATTGTTTTTCTGGTGGGTGTGTGTGTGTGTGTGTGTGTGTGTGTGTGTGTGTGTGTGTGTTGAGTTTTGTAAGTTCATAAATTTTGGATATTAACCCCTTATCAGATGTATCGGCAGATATGTTCTCCCTTTCCGTGGGTTGTCTTTCCATTTTGTTGATGGTTTCCTTCTTGTGCAAAAACCTTTTAGTTTGATATAGCCCCATTTGTGTTAATGGAAAAAGTACAAACTAATCCAACTTGAATAGTGAGTTAATAATTTGATTAGAGTAATACATCAATATATCTGCTAATCTTTACAAAAAGATCCCAAAACAAATCAGTTGGTTACTAAAAACAATGAAGTTGGCTACTAACAAGAGGTGAGGAACAGGGTATGAGAAAAAAGGAAACACCCCATCTCTGAGAATAACTTTTTGTCTAATTTTAAATTTTTTGAAACATGTTAATGTTGTACATATTCAAAATATAAAGTTAAACCAATAAAAGAAAAAATGAAAGGGAAATGTGTAAAACTGAAACAAAAATGTAATTGTGTTCTGAAGAAGGAATAAAAATATAAAACAAAGTAATTCACAGTAATCTGTGAATAGTATTCACTGTCTTAGATGGAGCACAGCTGTAGTGTTGTATGGGAGCAATCTGCACATTGTTTGTTTGTTTGTTTGTTTTCTTTGAATTTGAATGTTTGGAGATAATGTGATCTAAAGAGGAGAAATGCAGGGTCCCAGAAATTCTTCTTTTGTAGTATTGGGGTTAAGCAACTTTGAAAAAATTGTATGTGTTACAAGATTTAACAAAAGAATGTGTGTATGTGGGCATACATATCATTCATATATGTGTATCATGGGCAAAAAAAACCACATTAGTAGATGTCTTGATTAATTTACTCCTCAGGCTATCCTTGCCTTATCTTTGACTTATTTCACCAATATGTAAATTGTTGAAAACTGATAATAATGTGAATGATTCTTATCAACAGAAATGCAAATCCATTGCATCCAGGGAATGAAATTGCTTATTGGCCTATGTATTTTGCATCTATTTGTAAAATCATTTCAAAAGTCCTTATTTTCTAGATGTCCCTGCTCTTTGAATTCTCTCTTAAGCCAATTGTGATATATCGTGTTCTTACTGATGGATTAAATAATATATTTGAATTGTGCATTTTTTATTTGGTGGGAAGCAGAAATTTGTCCTTGGAAAAACTTATATTTTAACAATGTGCACATGTATATGCATGTATATGGTTCATATTAATAAACGTGCCTTTGTTCTTTGTGTTGTCTACTGAATGGACAAGTTCCAGTAGTACAATAAAGCAAACCTAGCACTCACATCTAGGCCTCTAATATTGTTTTCAACTAAGAGGACCTGAGGTTTTTTGAAGTATTTATTTTTTCTCAGATTTGTGATTGGCTGAGTACAAAATGTGCATGAGATATTTTTTAATACCAGAAACAAAAGAAGTTCTCAGAAATGATGGGTACTTGTTACATAGATGGAGAAGCTAACTTAAAGAATCCATATGCCCAAACCTGGACACCAGATTAGATACCAAAATCACTTCATAGAGAAAAAAAATTATAAACAATTGGAAAAATAAGATTTCATAAGTTTATGTTAATAATAGATGATAGATAGATTAGATGGGTGATAGATAATGAATAGATGATTGATAGAAAGGAAGAAAGAGAGAGAGAAAAGAAGAAGGAGAAGGAAGAAAGATGAAGAAGTGGAAGAGGAGGAGGAGGAGGAAGAAGAAGAGGAGGAGGAGGAGGAGGAAGAGGAAGAAGAAGAAGAAGAAGAAGAAGAAGAAGAAGAAGAAGAAGAAGAAGAAGAAGAAGAAGAAGAAGAAGAAGAAGAAGAAGAGGAAGAAGAAGAAAGGAAGGAAGGGAAGGTAGCCTTTTTGATTATAGAACACTAAGTGTTAACTCATTAACAAAGAAAAAGTGGGGTTGATATATCATCATTTTGCAACCATCATTTAAAACATTTGTTTAGAAAAGAATCATGGCTGGATCATCAATCTAGGATGACATTTTGATGACATTTTGTTTCCCAATAGATTGCTTAGCAGCCACCAGGAAATAAGATAGTACCTTTGCCATGGAGAAATCAGACAATTCCTTGATCAGTTAACATCAGCAGAGAAGGCCAGATAGACGCAGTGTGTCTCCAGATATAACATCCTCATGGACAAAGCTTGGTACTGTACTACTCTAAGCAGGAATATAAAAACTAAATTTAAATCATGTCTAAACAACAGACAAGTGAAAATGAGGAAAGAGGCTCAATTAAAATCAAATAGCAAACCATGTTTACAGTAGTCAATCTAGATAAAGAGTATATTAATACTTGTATTTCTCTAAGTTTTAAGTTTGAAATTACTTCCCAATAAAAAGTTTTCATTAAAGTATGTTAAAATATTAACTTACCTTGACATGAGGAATTAATTTTTATGCTTTTCAATTAGAACATATTTTTATTCCAATGTGTATATATTCTGTTCCTCCAGAAATTTCAATATTGAATTTAAATAAATGTGGACTCACATGGATGCCTAAGAGAACTTCTGTAGTTCTTTTTAAGAGTGGCTGATTTGGGACATATTTATGAGTTTAAACATATACATTTACACACACATGCATGTATTTCAATTACTTAAAAAATAAGAGTTTAGTTATTAAATAATAAATGTTAGAAGATGGTTATAAATATTTGATTAAAAAAAGAAACCATCTACCAGATGGTAGTAAAGTTACTGTAAAACACCTGATTATAATATAAACATCTTTATTTAATTGGTAATATTCATTTTTTCTGTAAGGCATATGTTTTAAGAATCTACTTTAGCATTGTGCTGAATTATAAAAAGGTGATTGCATTTTATTATGTAGAAATGCAGAAATGAATGTCAGTTCCAATAATAGGCTTTCATATGTAGACACAACATCACAAATGTGCACTTATAAATCATAGTTTGCATTTATCAACTGCCATATATTTCTTTGATCACCAAAATGTTTTTCATTATGTAAAAATAAGCAAATTACAAATCTAAGTTTTCAATTGATTAAAATATAGCAGGCATATAAAAGTTTATTTTTAATTTTTAATTGATATTTTAGAGAGAGAGGCAGGGAAGCAGAGAAAGAAAGAGAGCAAAAGTAACATCAATTTGCTGTCTTTATGCATTCATTGGTTGATTCTTGTATGTGTCCTGCCTGGGTATCAGACCCACAACCTTGGTGTGTAGGAATGAGTCTTAAACAACTGAGGTACCTGGCCAGAGCAAAAGTTTACTTTTATTTTTTTTCATCGGTTAATTCTATATTCGTATGTATATATGTATTTGTAATACTTATATATTTTATTTGTTCTAGAGGTTTATTTTTAAATTAACAGGGTTTGTTAAAATAAACCTAATTAAAGACTGCATGATTTAAAAGAAGTTAATTTAAATGTGAATTTATTTAAATTCAAATATTCAAATTTATTTGTCATTTAATTTTGAAAAAAAAATGACAATTAGTTTCATGAAAGTCATAGCAATTCAAAGCTTTTCCTGAATATTTCTCTCTTAAAGGAAATGATAAAAGTTAATAAACAAAATATTTTTAAATATTTCAATGGGGAGAAAAAACTAATGAAAAAAAGGAGGACATATTTAAATATCATTTGCTTTTTTGTAAGAGGAATAGAATGATACTTTTATTAAGACAGGACCATTCTTATTTCTAAAGCACCTCCTGCCTTACGGTGTTGCATTTGTTCACTGGAAACCGGTCACACCCTTGAGTCTATCGCCTAGAATCACCTACTTTCCCAAACGGCTACTCCTGATTAATGGACCAAAACCTCTCCCAGCCACAAAGTACTTGTGTTTATACACAGAAGTCATTATACATCCCAAATTATATTGCTTTAGTTTAACCCATCAGAACACAATGACAAAATGGAATACATTAAAAAGAAAAGTAACCATCTAGAAAAGTAGCATACTTGCCCCTTGCCAATCAATACAGACTTTTTTTTCTAAAAAACTCATCTAGCTAAATTCTGGTTTTCTGCCAAACCAATAATTTGACAATCATTAAATTTTGTATTCTGTAAATGGTAATTTTGTCACTGAAGCTGTGACACCTAGCCTTTGAATTTTGCCATTCTTTATAGTATGAATTTGGTAATTTATTTACGTCTATAAACCTCTGGGGGTTAATCAAAATTGCTATTTACTTACTATTATCTATCTTCATATTCAAGAAATGCACTGCCATTATTCTAAATAAATAGCTTTATTTATACAAGAATTTAAGTCCGTTATAGGAGATTTTTAAAGAAAGAAATAAAGGAAATTTAGAAACACAAAATCCTTTAGTATGCTCCACTAGCTGTGTATAGGAATTTTAAAATAGGCTGCAATGTACCCTTCAATGTCAAAATTTATTTGTTTGTAAGTTTTGTCTCTGAGAGACCTTTGATCTGAATCCCATTTCCCATCTTGCAACTTCAATATATATAATGTTGATTCATTATTTGCTGACATTTTGCTTCCTCATGAGCAGGTGGAACTCTAAAATGGAATATAAAAGCAATTTCTAATGGTGTTTCCAACACCTAAGAGACCATCTATTTTTCAATGGCTCATTTGAATTCAAAATCTCAGGTTTTGCAGTTTTGAATTGATGATTTCATAAAAATACACACATTTTTAATCTTACTACTCCAAGGGGCTTTAATCTTCTCCAAGTGTGCACATGTAAATTTTTATTACGAGAATTAGGAACTGTTCAGAAAGAAGCTCATTGGATGACACAAAGTTTGGAAAGCCATTGCCCTGAGCACTTTTATTACTTTATAGTGAACAATCATCAGTTTATTTTATAGTCTTGTCCAGGTTTCACTGGTTTCCGAGAATGTGAAACATAAGGCAAATCACACTTGATTAAATATCAGAGTAAAATAGTGATTACTGTTTACTATGGTTAAGAAAAACTACTTAGAACTTGGAGGTAAGGCAAAGGGAGAATAACACACACCTTCAATATCATGGTCATTGTTTAATGGGGTTACCTGGCTTATTCATGTTCCTGTGAGAATATATCTGTGTTTGACTTTGCCACTTACTCTTGATTAGAGGCCACACTACGGAATTATTTGGTAACATGGATTTTTTGTCTGAAAGTTATGCAAATGATTTCTTTCTGATAGAAATAACCTCAATGGTTATAGTTATGGTTTCATTGCTTTGTAGGTTATTAACTAGTTTCATATACAGTATAACACTTTTATTCTCATGTTTATTTTTATTACTTATTAATTACTCACTTCAGTAAACAATATTAGAATTAGCTTTACATCTTGCTGGTTTCTTCATGAATAAGTTAAATAAAGTGACAAATTTATGAAATAAGTTCATTATGGTTCACTAAAAATTAACAGACATTATTCAGGTCATGCAACATTGATATAAGGAACTTTTAAAGTTTGTTTTGAAAATTGTATTTTGACATTTTAATCCTATTACAAAGTAATTAAATCTGTTTAAATTTGGTGCAGTCTTTCTGAACTTATTTCACCATGGAAACTTCCCATGTAAAATACATGAAACTCCAGAGTTTTAGTAATCTAATTTTCTGGATTATGATTTAAAACAGGAGCCTACTGATCCCACAACATCGGTGACACCACTGTCACCATAACGATGCCTTGGCCATCACAGTGTATCTCCTCATGCCTTGCTCATCACCTGCCCTTTATCCATCTCATCTCACTAATAAATTTTATAATTATTCCCCCACATACAAGTATTACCACTGTCTCATTTTCCAATACAGGACCCAGCTGATGCAGTATCCAGAGATCAGCTTCACAGGGCCTGGAAGAATGCAGAGGGCAGAGAATGGAGCTGTACAGACCGACAGAGACTATCCAGGGCAACTCCATATTACCTGAAATTTGCACAAATTCCCTTCATCAGATAATGTCTCCATTTTTATTTCAGGTCATCATTACTAGAGAAGACCACCCAAGTTGAAGCCATAATTTGATATCACCAGCATTTGAACTATAACTACATGATTCATAAGCATCCTGTCAATGTTAGAATAAATAACATTTCATTAAATTTTGACTGATATGTTGATTAATGTTTTGACTAATGACTCATGTTTTGCTCTGTGACCCTAGCATAAAAGAATAAACAACTATAAAGGTGGCTGAATTGCTAAGAATCCTTCCTCTGGAACTCCACATCTGAGAGAATTCCAGAGGATGGAGGGAGCAGGGTGAAGCTCCTTCCCATAATAAAAAGCAGCCCCCACATACAGAAATAAAACTTGCTAAAATCGTGAGATATTTAATGGGTCGATTTTTATAAAGGCTCTTGGTACCTCTCTGTTTCTGAAGTTAATGTTTAATTGTCATTTGAACCTCATTTTACAGGAATAATTTCCCCTTCTTAAAATATTAATGATTGGGATGCACACTGAGTTAATGAAGAGATACCAGTGGCATCATTGAGGAGTTACAAGAAAATAAATTTAAGTGCTGTGGAAAATTGTTCTTAATACCTTTAGTTCTTTCTCCTTTTTCCTTTCTATCTTCTAATACAACCTATACTCTCTCTATCTATGTCTTCAGGTTTCCTGGAGTTCAAATACCCTACAATAGCATCAAACTCAGGCTTATACCTCTAAGAATCTCCTAGACTCCCAGATATTCTTGAACCCATAGAATATGCAAAACTTCACAATCCACGTGTGTGAATACCCTTTTCAGAATTTATCATCATTATCGTTATTATTATTACTCGTGAGAATTTTTTGTGGATGAATGATGTAGATAAGGGCACTCTGAATAGGGGCATCTCTTCTGATGTCCCTTTCCTGCTCTTAGGGTCCCTTCTCAATCACCCATCTAGCACATTACCAACAAACGAGCAAGTACAGTCAGTTCTCTGAATCTGAGGGGTCTGTCTCTGTGAATTCAATGAACTGTGGATTGAAAAAATATTTAGTTTGAAGTGGCACTATTGTTGACATGTACTATGCACAGTAAGTAGTTAGACCTTTGATTACATCTGTACTGAACATGAACAAACATTTTTTGCTTACCATTATTCCCTAAACAATGCAGTGTAACAAGTATTTACACTGTATTAGGTATGATAAGTAATTGAGAGATGATTTAAAATATATGGGAGGAAGTACTTAGGTTATATGCAAACACTATAGCATTTTCTGTAAAAGACTTGAGCATCTTCAGATTTTGGTATGCACAAGTGTCCTGGAACCAATCACTGGCAGATGCTGGAGCACAAATTATACATCAAGTAAGGCAGAGTGGATTGAACAACTGTCATCTGTGAAGTTGAAGAAGAACTTTGGAATAGTATGAGAGTTCTGATTCTAGAAGGTACAGTGAGTATTTACTGTATCCTTTGAATAGACGTAGAGTATGCAATACAAAAACAGTCCAAATTCTCCTTTATAATCCACTCACTAAAGGGTTGATCTAGACCTGTAGGATTCTGTACTGAATTTCTGTAAAATTGTACCTAAGCATATTTATATTTGTTTTTAGAAATTAATCTTTATAGTTTTATCTTAAAATATTTTAAAGAAAATGATAGAGTAAGTTTACTGATGCAGGAAAGACAGAAATCAAGATTCTACAAGCTCTATTTGCATTACTTTGGTTAGGGTCATCATATGGTAGGATGCTCTTCTACCTGAGCCTTTGCTGTGTTGCAGTTACTCCCGCACATGGCTCTGGTGTCTCCATTGCTGACTGCAGCCTCCTAAGTGTTCGCTGAGCAGGCAAGGTGAGTGTGGAGTGGGTGGGCAAATTTCCTTGAGGAAATAGGAAGAGATCACCTTCCCCCAAAACATCCACACCCACCACCAGCTGCCACTTGTATCATCTTAATTTTTAAATGTTTTCAATCCTAGTCTTGAATGTTTTAAGGCTATTTTATGAACAGAACAAAATTATTAACCAATTCTTCTAATATTTGGTTGTTAGTACATGTTTTGTTTCATTCCCATTAAATCTGAGTTTAATAAAAAGTTGGGATTAAAATATGAGGACCTCACCATTTGCACAGAGCACACTGAGCTTTGCAAAGAGAAGAGCAACTCGGAACCCAATTTTGAAATTCTCATTTTCCATATGCAGACTGAATAATGCAGGGTCAACAGAAAAAGAATATCTTAATTAAGGCTCCTCTGGTAGTGTATAATAGAAAAGTGTTCAGCTGCTTGTTTGTTCATTTGTTACAGCTTTATTGAAGTATTATTTACATACCATAAAATTCATGTAATGTACATGTATAATTAACTGCTTTTTTAGTAAATTTATAGTTATGTCACCATCAGTACAATCCCATTTTAGAACCTTTCTATCGCATGCACTAAATTTCTAACCCAACCCAGGCCCCTCGTAAACATTGATTTGATTTCTGTCTCCCGTTAGTTCGGGTATACTGGCTATTTCATATGAATGGATTCTTTTGTATCTAGAGTCTTTCACTTAGTATACTGTTTTGAAGTGTGTGTGTGTTGAAGCAGGCATCAGTATTCCATTGCTTTAATTGATTTTTAGTGGATCATTCTCACAAATTAGGGAATATGCTTCCATTTTTCCAATCTGGAAAATGAAACAGGCAAAAACTCTTCTCTTGACATCTCTTTCTGTCCAACTATTGCTCTCTTCACACAAAAGTCTTCAAAAAAGATATCTGTCCTGTGGATAAAAAAAGGGGCCACCTACTAAGCCTGACAAGCTCAGAGGGGGCCTTCATGGTGGGTCTTAGAAACTCAGAGAACTAAAGTAAGCATATGGGATGGTCTGATATTAAAACCTGCTATTTAAAAATGAGTCATGAGGGTAAGTCATGTTCTAGACCTGTATTGTTCTTGACAAAGGTCAGTCTGTACCTTAACTGAGCCTATCTTATTGTGTTTTTTTTAATTTTTTTTTGCATCTAAGATTAAATACCTTTGGAATTTCAGAGTAGTCCTGTTTTTTTTGTTTTGTTTTGTTTCTAGACCCCTCAGGGCACAATCCTCCACCAGAGCAGGAGACCACAGAGCCCCTCATTGCTATCTTGTCTGCCACATACCATCTCTGTGTGCTGTGAATGTTCATTGTTAACTGTCCTGTAGCCATTGATGTAAAGACATATGTGTCTATCTATTTTACTTTTTATCCAATCCCAGAGATTTACCTGCTTTGCTTTCTCCCATCTCCCTAACCTAACACCAATGGATTTCCTGTAACCCCATTAAATCTTCCCCTTTGATTCTGGTGTACAAAATAAGTGGTAAACTGCCATTTTCCAGAACACTGTTTTCAATCTGTTGAGATTTCACTTCCCAGCAATTGTCTCCAGTTTGTTGCAAATAAACTCATAAAAATTCTTACAGGTTGAAGATGTTTCTTATGTCGACAACACTATCATTTCTATTTTTCCTTGTTTCCTCTTGAAACTCTTCCAGTTAGGGCTTTTCTCCCACCTGATCAAGAAACTGCTATTTTCACCATCTATAATGAGTTAAATCTCAATATTTATTTTATTTTACAAGAGTGTTTCTAATGCAGCAACTAGAAAAAAATCCTTTTTAAATATAGGGGTGATCTCCACTTGTCTGCTCTGCTTAGAAGTCCCCAGTTTTCTACCATTTCACTCAGAGCAAAAGTCAAAACCCTCATTCTGGCCTATAATACCTCATCTTATGTGAGGTCATGTTATGTCTCCGTTACTATTTCCAGGTCCTGGCCCCTTTGAGCATACAGGAGAGCTATGGTGGCTTCCTTGCTCTTTTTGGAAGATGTCATTTATTCTTCCACATTTCAATTTTCTATTTCCTCTTTCTGGAAGAATGTTCATATGGTTTGCCTCACCCTTTCTTCTTATCTATGAGTATTTTGTTGACTTACATATTTAAAATAGCCCTTGATCATCTTTATTTTCCTCCTTTGCAGTTATCAACACTTGAGACACTGTGTATTGTACTTATTTGTGTCTTATTTTTTTCCCTGCTCCACAATTAGAATGTATACTCTATGATGACACATATTATTATGTGCTTAATGAACATATGTTGATTGAATGGATAACATTTAATAGATTTTTTCCAGTAAAAAGGTACTATTAAGAAAAAAGAAGAAATCAAAATCAACACTCTTTTCATTAATAGCACTTACTTTTCATGCTTCCCCATATCCTCTCCCTTAGTGGTTGCCATTCAAGAATAGTTTCTCTGCTTGACTGTATGAGTAGGTTTGGCTGATGGAGTAGTAACTCAATTGATATAAGCAAATACTAGAAAAGTATTTGCATACTTCCACTTTCTCTCTAGCTCAGCTGCCTTCTCCACCAGCACATCCTCAGGCTAGCCTCATTGGAGGATGAAGCATAGAGAAGAGAAACAAGTCAACAAAAAAACCTCAGCTAAAGGTCCAAGCAGATGACAGAGTCCAATCAAGGTTTGTAAGACTACCCAGTCAAACCACAGCTAAGAGCAATGGCATAGAGTGAGGCATACTGAGCTTAACTCAGCTAAAAAATGGCCAGACAGTCCATAGACTGAGAAGGACATATAAACATTTACCTTTATATTTACTCTTCATTGAGGCATTATGCTGGTTTGTTATATATCATTACAAAGGGGACAGATAACTGATACAAGAATAATTTTACACTAGAATACCTGAGATGTAACTGAATACACCTAATATTGACGTAAGGATGCTGATTCACTGTATAGCAAGTATATGAGGATACAAAGAACAGAAATATAAGTTGAAACATATAAAGCATAACACTTAATGGGAGATTTAAGGGCTAGGTAATGAGAAAGACAAACAAGCTAAAACATTACCTTTAAAATTCAAAACTGAAATATCTATCCCTGGACAAAACTTGCCCAAAAGTGTACATAGAGATCTAAGTATCTGTGCTAGGTGGAACATAATAGCATGTCTCATATTTTCATTGTGAGCAAATTTGCCATAAATATCTTTGCTGCAAACATTTTTAATGCACAACTATTTAGCTATAAACCAACTTTACAGTAAAAGATAAAATAAAAAATAAAAGGGCATTTAAAATGATGTAATAAAAATAAAAAATAATGAATTTAAAAACACTTTATTGTGAGAAATGAAAATACATTGTCTTTGAAGTCTTCGGTTTATAATATTATGCCTATTATACCCTTTTCTTTTGCTTCCTTATTTGTCTCTTTCTTTGGTATCACAGTTTTTTTCCACTACAGTTTCTTCCTCTCATTAAGACAAGCGTCAGTTTTCAGTGCTAGAAGCCTGTTTTGAATTAGTAGTTACCACTTTCATATTTGCCAAAATTTGGTAAACTTTTGGTTTTGAAGGGTGGGAGGAGTAACTGTGCTCAGAAAGGATCTGCAAACTGGTAAATTTTCATATTCTGGCATAGGAATTACATGTAGATTTGCAACCTGGCTTTTTATGTAGTTGTTATCATACACTACTTTAAGACCACTATGTATAGTCTATACATCACTATATAGAACATGATGGGGTAAGATTAATATAATAGAAAAATGGGAGTATTGTGAGAACCTTATCAATGAAGAAATTAAACCAAATTCATAATGTTTAAATACATTAAATCTGCTTAATATAAACCAAACTGTCAAGTAGTTATTTTTTTACAACAAAATTACCTTATGGTCAATTAGTTGTGCTACAAAAATGTTTGTGGCAGGAATGGTTCCAGTGAAAATAGTGTGGCAAGGATGTTTATGACAAAAATGCTTAAGCTAAAAATATCTAGCACCACATAATAGACCTGTACAGGGCTATAATGCTAATATATCAAATTGTCAACAAAAATATATAATTTTTCAAAAAACCATGAATCTGCCTTCAATGTAACTATTTCTCATACCTTTTAGAGATAAGAATAAAAATGTGAAATTTTTTTTATAAAAACAAAGGAGAAGCATAACAGATGATGGGACTTTAAACTTGAATTGATTATCTGATTTCTTTATTTTATTTTATTTTAATTGTTGTTCATGTACAGTTTTCTGTCTTTTACTCCCATCCCAGCCCAGTCCCCAGCCCTCCCCACCTCCCTCCTGCTCCCACCCCCCCCCTAGATTTTGTCCATGTGTCCTTTATACTTGTTCCTGTGAACTCTTCCCCTTCTCCCCTGAAATTCCCTCCCTTCTCCCCTCTGGTCACTTTTCTTAATCAAGGAAAGAACATATACTCAATTCCCAAATGCCTTAAAAAAAAGTAATACAGACAGAGAATTGTGAGTATAACAGCAGCATATGGACAATGTTTTAATGAGAACTGTCTGCCAACAAAATTCTGATCTATACCAGAATGACCCAGATAATGAGCTGTCAACCAGTGAGGAAAAAAACACAAACCTGCGCTTTAGTTGATTAACCTTTTTCACATGCAAACAAAAAGAATCTCAAGTTAATCAAGTACATCTCTTTTTAATACAACAGGGTGCTCATGTCTCATAGCAATATTCTACCAATGGATGGCAAGAGAGGAATGCATATCCATTATGTAAACCAACACTTTAGCTAAATTAGGAAAGATCAAAATTAGTGTGTTTTGATGTTCATATGAAAATTAAACAGGAAGGGAGACAAATCATGATGAAATATAGAAACTGCAATGTGTGGAATTTCTTTGAAGTCTGCTTGTTTTCTTTTAGTCATTGAAGCTTTTGGAGTTAAATGATTCAGGGAGTTCTCTGTGTAAACAAGACCTTCAGAGCAGCATGTAGCCACAGTCTTCTGTTTTTATGTCTCTGGCTTCCTCTTCCTGCATTTGTAATGTCTATAAATCATTCTTAGCATCAGTCATCTGAGCAAATTATAAATGCACTGAAGTTCTAAATTTTGACCAATTGACTATTTCCAGCCAAAATAGAGATATAGGTATGATTTGCATGTAGGACTCATTCAGACTTCTCCAACTCTTGCTTGGTATTATTTTTCTCTATTTTCATCCCCATAATAGTTATTTCATATCATCTTTTAACAGTCCATGTGTTTGAAACATAGTCATGTACCACAGAATGATGTTCCAGTTGAGTGGGACCTCATAGATGATGGTGGTATACCATCTAGTCCAGGTGTGTAAGTACCATCTAGGGTAAGTATGCTCCATGATCTCTCACATGACAACATTACCTAACAACAAATTTCTCAGAATGTATACCAATTGTTAAGCAGCCCATGACTGTGTCTGATTTTTACAAAGTCCACGCTAATATGTTTAGGACGCAATTACTATTGCCAACATGGCACTTCCCATCTGTGGTTACTAATCTTTGATGTTGAATTTTAGTAGTGGGGTACTATGAATGTAAAGATAATGAGGGAAAAAAAAAGAACTGTAGGGGAGGTTTTTTACATGGAAAGGGCTCTTTATGGGCAATGAATGCGTGAAACTGGATTTCGTCCTGAGAGTACAAAGACCTCAATACTTAATGAATGATAAATCGACAGAGTGGGGAAGACAATTAAAGCCTGTCTGAGCCACAGCAGAAGCTGAAATAATACTTCTAATTAATGGAGGCAAATGAGGAAGAGGCTGGAGGTAAGATGAAGATAATACACACGTGGAAAAACCATATTGTCATGGACCTGTGCTTGCAACTACCCAAGATGACTTCCGCAGCCTGACCCCTCACACTATTGGGGTGACAGCGAAGGCTGATATTTCATAAAACTGACAGAGCTCTCTTTTCCCTTGCCAGGAGCTATAAGGAGGCTGAATGATAATTTAAACACACACACACACTTTAAAAATACAAACCATTTTAGTCAATTAACTTTTTGTTTAAGGTTTTTTTTTCCTTTAACGTTTTTGAAAAGTTCTTGACTCCAGTAAAATAAGCAATGTGGGCTAAAATTTAAATATGCTAATTTGAAAGTTATTTCATTGTCAAGTGATGTGTTACCTGTTCTTATTATCTTCATACTAAAGCTGAAAATGTAAAGTCCGTGACTGTTTGTATTTGGAAGTACAGTGATTTTATTAGTTATCTTATTGCTGCATAAGAAATAAATTATTTCAGTACTTAATGGCTTAAAACAATAATCACTGATTATCTCAAAGTGTCTGAGGAAAGTAATCCTAAAGCAACATAGCTGAGTGATCCTTTCTGAGCGATCTCATGAGGTTGCAGTCAAACTTTCATCTGGGCCACATCATCTAAAGTCTTTACCAAGGTTTGAAAAGGCACTTGCAGTGAGGCTCCCACACATGACTGATCAAGGGCCCTCCGTTTCAGCTGACTTTAGGCTGGAAACCTTCGTTTTTCAGCATGTGGGTCTCTCCATCGTGCTGTCTGAGTGTCCTGATTACATGGCAGCTGGTTTCTCTCGGAGAGAGCGATTTGAAGGACAGAATATGAAAGAACAACAGAAGCTGAAATGGCATTTATAATCTAATCTGGAAAGTAACATACTATATCGTTTCTGCCATATTCTACTGAGAACACAGGCCAACTCTTGTAAAATGTTGGAAGAAATTACCTAAAGGTGGAAATTCCAGGAGACTCATAACTGAGGGCATCTCATGGCTGACTACTATAGTGATAGAATCAAATAAATATTATGTTTTCTATACAATATATAATAATGCACATTATATTGTATACATTATATAATATTTTTGAGATTTATACATATATACACATATATATCATATATGTATGGCATATATATATACCAACTAATTATCCTAAATAGAATAAGAATTAAAAGAGGAAGACATAAGGTAGTTTATGTGCTTGAAAATTAAATACAGTTAATTACATAATAAATGAGAGATAAGTTATTTCTAAACTTCACTGTTCTGAGCACATGAGTTAAATTGAATTAAGCACACAAGAAAACATACATACACACTGTAATTGTTTAGTTTGAAAAAAGGTACTCTGTTTCACTAACTCTGGATACTATTTCACATGTTTAATTGCATTGTATTTAGCAGGAAATAATTTTATATTAAATATCAAACTTAAGATGAATTTTTAGTCTCACCAGAGTACTATTTTTTACATTGTTTTAGAGAGAAAGGAAGGGAGAAAGAAGCTTCTATTGGTTGCCTCCTATACATACCTGGCCTGGGGATTTCATGTGCCCTGACTTGGGATCGAACCCACAACCAAGGTATGTGACATGACTGGTAATCACACCCACAACCCTTTAGTTATAGGATGACCTTCCAACAAACTGAGCCACACTGGCCAGAGCTAAGATGATTTTAAATGAGGAAACCATACAGTGATTTCAATAACAAATCAATAAATAGGGCAAGCATTTCAAAGTAAAGGATATAATCAGAAAACACATACACACACATACACACATATACACAAATAAAACCATCTTTTTTCTGGTCCATAGAATAATGGCCTTCCAATGATGTTCATGACCTCATAGCTAGAATTTATAGATACGTTACATTACATGCAAAATGGGAAATAAGGTTGGTGATGGAGTTGAGGTTACTAATCAACTGACCTTAAAGTAGAGAGATTACCCCAGATTAGCTGTGTGGGCTCAATTTAATCACAAGGACCATTAAAACTAAAGAAACTGGCAGAAGAGGCGATGAGAGTGATACACGAGATGGGCTTGACATGATGGTGCTGGCTGTGAAGATGGATGAAATAGGATCCTGAGTCAAGGACTGTGGTGCCTTCTGGAAGCTGCAGACAGGAAATATAGACCTCAACCAGAGCCTATAGAATGAAACTTGGCCCTGCCAGCACCTTGACTTTAACCCTGTGAGACCTGTTTTAGATTTCTAACCTGCAAAACTGTAAGATACATTTGTATCCTGTATGCCACTAAGTTTAGGGCAATTTTTAAATAAAATTAATAGAAAGCTAATATGTTCTTCTGCGTTGGAAAAACTCGGAAGTCTCCTCCCGAGTTAGATAAAAAGCTCAGTCTTCCTCCTGTGTTTTTCTCCTTTGCTTTCTTTCACATGGAACACTTCCCTTTTGCTACTTCTGGTCACCAAGTTTGCGAAAGCCTCCCCCCCACCTGTGCTTCTCCCTGATACCAGCTGAGTGCCCTAGGACTTAATTCTGCCACTAGGTGCCTGGAGAGAGCTTCCCACAGGTTAAGTACTTTGGGTTTTTTATGGAACCTTCCTCACATAGTTATGCTCAATCATTCATTTTATGTTCAGACCTTTTCCTTTCTCAAGAGGATGAGGGGTAGACTTGAAAATTCCGAGTTTATAATCAGGGCTTGGTCTTTCTGATGACCAGCCCCCACCTGGGAGCTACACAGAGGCCCACCCAGAGTTGCCTCATTAGAACAAAAGTACAGCTATCACCCACAAAACCACAAGGGGTTAGTAATACCAAAGGGTTAGTATCCTGTGTCAGAAACCAGGGTCAAAAAACCAAATATCACAAAAGAGGTGCTCTTAGTGCTATTATTACTTAGGACTTCACAAGGGTTTTAGGATTTGTATGCTAGGAACTAGAGACAGAGACCAATATATGAGTATTTTTATTATCTTACATTCTTCAAAGAAGTAACCAAATATTGCAAATAAAATGAGAATGCCCAGTATCAGGTCAGCAAAAATTTGAAAGACTGACAATACTCATTGTTAAAAGTATGTGGAGAAAAATTTTATGTTCCCACGCTATTTTCTTGCGAGTGTAAGTTCATTCACATAAACCAACATCATGTAATTTATAAATCATATTACAATTTAATTTTAGAAAATAATTTTATCTCAAAATAATAAATTTTGTTATGTGCTAATATCACATTTAGTGCCAGACTAATGTTGAAGATTATTTTTTCAATTTAATCATTTAAAATTATTTTAATTTAATTTGTGATCTTTGTAATTGCATACAATTGATGTTTTTGCATCAATTAAATAATTATAAACAAATGACTTTCTATATTTAATTTAGAAGAAGTCATCTTTTCTATTCTGTGAATAAATATTTCCAGTAAAAGTCTCCACCTGACATGGGTGAAAATATCAGCAATAGTGGTTATGAATATGAAAGCTGTATTTTACTAAATCTTGAGTTCCTAAATATTATCCTATATTACTGGCACTACAAGAAAACACATTCTGAACAATAATTTTTTACATTTATTTACCTTCTTGGTGGTTTTGTGGACTTATATTTTGCCAGAATCCATTTTATCTATATAAACGTGAGTTCTATACTGTCATTAGTACTACAGCTTTTCACATCAGTGAAAGTCTGGTTACACAAATAGCTGCTTTGTCATTGAAATGCTTGATATTGTGCCTTTATTCTTTAAATAACTCACGCATGAATTCACGCAAGACTCACGCATGAATTCACGCAAGACCATTTTAAAATTCAAGGCACCAGTGATTGTTGAAATTCATTTTGAAGATATAATACACTCAATATTCTGTAGAATTTTAAGATGCAGAATCAAAGGATTCAACTCCAATTCTTTTACACATTTTTTACAATTGTTTTACATTTTCACATAAACTGAACATTTTATTACTGTATTTATTGAGCCCTAATAATATGGTAGGTATAGTGCTGTACACAGAAGTTGATATAGTTGCCATTCTGTGGCTTCTTGTTGGACAATAAATCCAGACACAAACTAAATCTATGCTGATTACAGAATAAAGCATACGTGTATGCCACGCCCACTTGAGAGATGTCTACGCACGGGATTGCACAGATGGTAGTGGTGGTGCCGAAACACAAATCCAGCTTCTCTCATCCCACTTACAGTGTCTTTTCCGCTTGAGGTTTTCCAGGGCTCACATTTTAAAAGTGCATGTACACATTTTAACATTTTGATATTTTCTATTTTGGTTTTGTATATTTTATGTATATATAGTGTGCAGATTTTTCTTATAAATAAAACATCTTTTCATTTGTCTAAAAATAAATAAAGTGCCTTTTTCATTATGATTCTCAGCGGTGTGCAACTCCAGATTCAGGAAAACGTGTGCCAAGGAAGCCAGGACAAGGGTCAAAAGTGTAAGGCAGTGAGACAATCAAACTGCAAGACTTGGAGGCTGTAGGAAGAACTGTGCTAGGAAATAAGGAAGAAAACGTAATGAGGAGCAGATTATGGAAGGATTTAAATATCAGCCTTAAAGGCAAATAGTAAAGGCCAATCACCCAATACATTCTTCCTTGTGAATCAGTCATTATTTTTTTGTGCCATCAAGGAAAATTATGAGCTATTAAAGGATACCTGCAAAGAACTTCCCAAAGTATTCAAGTTAATGGATATATGGCAAGGCTGGATATTACTAACTCTAGGCATTAGCTTTCACTTTCTTTTCTTTTGTTTCTGTTGTACACAATATATTCTTTGTAAGCTATACAACTCATATGAAGAAACTATAAGTTTTAAAAAAGTAAAACAAGAAAAAATGTTGTAATAAAAGCAGAGATTGAGGATTTTTTAACAAAGAAAATGAGGCTTCCTAAAAGTTTTGTTTTCAAGTGAAAATGATAGTCAATTAATATTATGTGTCAACTTGACTGGCTCTGACATGCCGGATATTTGCTTTAACGTTGCTGTAGGTGTGTCCGTTGAGGGTGATTTTAGATAAGGATAACATTGGAATAGACTCAATGTGTGTGGTCCTCCTTCAATCAAATAAAGGTCTGATGAGAACAAAAGGAGACAGTAAGAAAGAATTCGTTTTATCTGCCTGACTATCTTTGAACTGATACACTGCTTGGTCTTTTCCTGCTCTCTGACTCATGGTGAAAAATTGTGTCTTCTTGGGTATTGAGACTGTCAGCCTGTAGTCTGGTGATGCGGACACCAGCCAGCAGCATCCAAGTCATTATGGATGAGGTAAAACATACACACGGACTACCGAGTCCGGTGAAGGAAAAAGGACGACAGCATGGCTTTTCTCTCAAGGGGAGCAAAAGCCTCGGCCTCCACCATGACAGGCCTTTATTCTATATCTCCTCACATTACAAGATGGTTCTTACTTACTATCCCCGGTTACAACAAAGGAGCCAATGCCCCTTATCACATCACAGAAGAAGGATATTAGCAAATGAAAAGGCAAAAGTAGTTGAGCCAGTTACACCCGTCCCTGCAAGGTTTAGCACTTGCAGGGTGAGGGAGTTTTCAGCAAAAGCAAGTTTCAAAACAGCCTAAGTATATTGCAAATCTGATTACCCATGAGGGATCCTATCTGTGGGCGTGGGTCCTGTGCATCTCTGAGTGGGAGCTGGGCCCATGCCACGCAGAAGGGTCTGCCACAGTCTGGAACTTATACCTTTTGCTTCCCTGGTTCTTGGAGGCCTTTGGACTGAGACTGGAACTCTATCATCAGCTTTCCTGGGACTCCAGCTTGCCAGCTGAAGGTTCGGTACTTCTCAGCCTCCACAAACATGTGAGTCAATTCCTATGATACGCTTCTGATAAA
Source organism: Anoura caudifer (assembly GCA_004027475.1). Classification (NCBI taxonomy): domain Eukaryota; kingdom Metazoa; phylum Chordata; class Mammalia; order Chiroptera; family Phyllostomidae; genus Anoura; species Anoura caudifer. The sequence goes on from PVKU01000232.1 coordinate 187,524, forward strand.
TATAGTTATAACCTCTAATTGGTTCTGTTTTTTTTTTTTTTTTGTGAGAATTCAGATGACTACTGTAAGAGTATTATTTGCCTGATTATCTGACACCTATAAAAGGTTGAGTATTATCATCCTACTGAACTTTCTCAGATATTTCATTAGACTAATGCATGGATTTTTTTCTTTAGTGAAGCAAAAAATTAAAAAGTGAGAGATCAGTCATTAAAATTTTCTTTTCCATCACCTGGTCTATTTTTTTTAAAATAATTTAATGAGGTTTTTCTAAATTTAATCTTTATTGTATTTTTTCTATTACCATTTAGTCTCCTCATACCCCTCCCCCCAGCAATCACCACACTGTGGTCCATGTCCATGAGTCCTTTCTCCTTTTTGCTCAATCCCTCCAACCTCAAACCTCCTCCCACCCCCACCTGGCATCCTGCTCTCCATCTATAAGCCTGTCCCCATTTTCCTTGTTAGTTCAGTTTGTCCATTAAATTCCACATACGAGTGAAATCATATAGTATTTTTCTTTCTCTGATTGACTTATTTCACTTAGCATAATGTTCTCCAGGTCCATCCATACTGTCAGAAAGCATAAAATTTGCTTCTTTTTTATAGCAAAGTAACAGACCACTGTGTAAATGTCCCATAGTTCTTTTATCCACTCATGTACTGGTGGACATTTGGGCTGCTGTAAATAATGCTGCAATGAACATAAGGGTGCTTATGTTCTATCAAATTAGTGTTTTGGGTTCCTTTGGATATATTCCCAGAAGTAGGGTAGCTGGGTCAAAAGGCAGATCCATTTTGAAATTTTATGAGGTATCTTCATACTGCTTTCCATACTGCTTTCCACGGTGGCTGCACATATCTGCATTCCCACCAATATCAAAAGGGTTCCCCTTTCTCCACGTCCTTGCCAGCACTGTTGTTTATTGATTTATTGATGATAGCCATTCTGACAGGTGTGAGATAATATCTCATGATGGTTTTAATGTGCATTTCTCTGATGATTAGTGACCTTGGGTGTATTCTCATATGTCTATTGGCCATCTGTATGTCTTCTTTGGAGAAGTGACTATTCGGGTCCTTCGACCATGTTTTAACTGTGTTGTTTGCTTTGTTTTGGTGTTGAGTTTTGTAAGTTCCTTATAAACTTTGGTTATTAACTCCTTATCTGATGTGTCGGCAAATATGTTCTCATAATATGTATGTTGTCTTTGTATCTTGTTGATTTCCTTTGCTGTGCAAGGACTTTTTAGCTTGATGTAGTCCCATTTATTTATTTATTTTTCTTTTTTCCCTTGCCTGGGGAGATAAAATATACAATAAAATAATACTAAGAGCAATGTCCACAATTTTGTTGCCTATGTTTCTTCTATTATTTTTGTGGTTTAGTTTTAACATTTAAGTCTTTGATCCATTTTGAATTTATTCTTGTATGTGGTATAAGAAGGTGATCTAGTTTCATTTTTTTTCATATATCTGTCCAATTTCCCAGCATCACTTATTGAGTAAACTATCTTCAACCCATTGTATGTGCCTACTTCCTCTGTTGAATATTGACTATAAAGGTGTGAGTTTATATCCGGGCTCTCCCTTCTGTTCTTTTCATCTCTGCATCTGTTTTTATGACAATACTATGCTGTTTTGATTACTATGGCCTTATATGATAGTTTGATATTGGGAAGTGTGATTCCTTCAACTTTGTTCTTCTTTCTCAGGATCGCTGTTGCTATGCTGGACCTTTTGTGGTTCCACGTAAATGTTTGGAATATTTGTTCTAGTTCTGTGAAATACATCAATGGAAACTTGACAGGAATTGCATTGAATCTGTAGATTGCTTTAGGTAGTATAGACATTTTAATGATGTTAATTCTTCTTGTCCCTGAACACTGTATGTGCTTCCACTTATTTGTATCTTCCTCAACATTTTTCTCCAGTGTCTTAATGAGTTTTTAAATTGAAGTAACTTTACAAGCCTTGATTGATATTTTGTTAACTATATATTTATCCCTGAAGACCTAGGGATAGACATTGTTATGGTTATGCATCAAAGATGACTCATACTTCTCTTGATTTCTCTTAGTTATTTGCATTTAGCGGCTTAAATACCTTTGTTTCTGGTTCTTTCCCTTGTGTAGGTTTGCTGAGTCACACAAAGGGCTGTTACTACTTCCCAGAGTCTTCTTTAGCATTGGAGATATATATGTGTCTATTCTACATACTAACTTATTCCATTTTGCTTGAAATAACCTTATCTCACTACTTTGGTGGTAAGTTGAAGAATGCCAAGTGTTATATATCAGATTAGATGGAAAAGAAGGAGGAAGCCCTTTGGCCAGCTTATGTTTAGGTATCAGAATTAATCCTTTAAAAAAATTGGGATGAGAGAGAGATGTAGGAGGGAGGAGGAGGAGAGAGAGAGAGATGAGAATTCTAGGTGATCTGTCCTAGCCTCCTAGAATTTAGGGCCTAATAAATTATTTTGTGTCTTTGTCTTTCATGCATGCTCATCTCTTATAAGTCTTACAAAATATGGTATCTGATAAATTTCAGAAAAAGTTTATTCATATTTTAGTTAAACAGAATTTGGGTAGTTATTATTATATGTAAACAAATAATGCCATTTCAGGAATACTGCATATGAACAAGCCTGTGTTTCAGACAGGAATACAACTGACCTCAGGTGGTTTAAGTTCAAAGATTGAACAGACTGTATATCATTTATGCTCATGTTCTATTGGTGAAGTAAGGTCACGTGACAGAGACTGAAATCAATAGTGTAGGGAAATATACTCTACTCTCAGGGAAATGCAACAAGAGCAGGAAGGAAAATGATTGTAATAAAGGATATAAATAATTTTAAACAGTGTTCACTTTTTTCTATTTGCTGTTATAAACAACACAACAGAGTAAAAATGCATACCCAGTAGCTTTATATAAAATTTTAAAATACACATCATGTACTGTTTAGACATTTAAGTATACCAAGACTTCTCAACTATTTGGCCCAAGGCTATAAAAGACACATTCATTTGTTTTCTTCAGTCATTTATTAGGAAATTCTATAAGACTAGAAATCTTTATCAGAACATAATCCGGTACCTGAATTTGTGAGAATTGCGATCAATCGCCTTGTCCTCTGTGTTGCCCCTAAGTTTTAATTTAAGGGTAACAATCAAAGTGCAGGTGTTTTCCTGGAGATTAATGATCATCCAGGGTGTATCCAAGTCCCCGAAACAAATATCTAATCACTAACCCTACAGAAACCCAATGTCGGAGAGTCATTATCACCACCATCAAATGGCAATTCTTTTTTCTTCTAAGTAAGTGCTTACTTTATTTCAAGATGATGAAAGGTGCAAAAAGGGCATTCTGTAGGCAGACCAGCTCTATTAATTTGCTAAACAAGGAACTATCAGATAAGAAAAATAATCCTAGGCAGGTAGCGGTATAAATTTGATTCAACAGAAAGGAGTTTTAAACTCACTAAATTGCATTGCTGAACGAGGGTCAATTAAATGTTCTTCATCATCTGTCATTCTGGTATGTTTGAATCACTGCTTATTTTCCTAATCAATATGTTGTTAATTAAAAAGTACCTTAATTCTTTATTAGAATTTATCAGATTAAATATGTCCTATCCATAATGTCTTAAATTTGCCAATGAATCTTTTAGGAATAGGTTTAAACCAACTTCAATAATACTCCCTTTTTCCAAATGACTAGAAAGGTGGTGTCCTGATACTGGAGATGAAATCAAACTGTTATGTAGCAACAGTAATATGAAGTCTATGCAGAAGGTATCCAGCCATGTAATATAAAAACTAGAGACATTTACTGAAGAAGATACAAGATATAAGAGATATTGTACACAGGACAATGACAGCTCAGTCTCCTTCAATGCACCTTGGGACCTCACACAGTTCTCTCAGCATCTCTTCCACTGTTCAAAACACTGCAAAATCCATTTTTGGAATCACCATCAGCTGCTTCATCATATTTTCCTGAATCTTATTAATGATCTGAAATCTCTTCCCTTTCAAACGTGGTTTTAGTTTTGGGAAAAGCCAAAATTCGCAGGGCATCAAATCTGGACTGTATGTATGGAGGCTGAGTCACCTGGGTGATTTAATGTTTTGCCAAAAAACTCTGCATGAGAAGTGATGTATGAGTGGGTGTGTGGTCGTGATGAAGCTGCCAATCCCCAGTTGCCCATGGCTGCAGCTGTTTTCATCATATTGCATCTGTCAACAGACCAAGAACATTGAGGTAGTACTTCTTATTAATCATCCTGGAGGGGCATGCTCATGATGGACAACACCTTCCCAATGAAAAACACAGTTAACATGGTCTTGATCTTGCTGTGACTGATGCTTCTTCTTCAGGAGAGGAGAACCAGGTGACGTGCACTGGGATGACTGGGCCTTTGTTTCCAGATCATGGCCGCAGACCCATGATTCATCTCTGGTTATGAACATCTTAAAGAAATATCGTTCATTGGTAGTGGTTTGAATCAAGTCATTAGCAACTGCAGCACAACGTTTCTTCTGCTCTGGTAGCAGAAACTGTGGAACGAATTCTCCGCGACATGTTTCATACTAAGAAATTGCATCAAAATACCAGACACAGTAGTTTTTGGAATCCCCAGATCAGCTTATAGTTCTTGCACTGTCAGTCACTAATCTTTGTTGATTATAGCCTGTACATATTCAACATTCTAAGATGTTCTGCTTATTGCAGGCTTTCCAGAATGTGGATCATTTTCAGAAATTCTCAGCCATTTTTGAACCATTTGTGCCACACTTGTATTTTCATTTCACTTATTGCATTGTTGCCAAAAGCCTTCTGAGCCATCTGAATAGTTTCTATGGAATGATGTTCAAGCTTGATGCAAAACCTGATGCAGATTTGTCGCTGTACTCACTGAGTCATTTTGAATGCAACAGCCACACAGTACACATGTTCACTCAGTGGCGTCTACCGCCCCCACTGACTAGTGCAGTGAAGTCATCATTGTTCACATCTGCTCATTCCTGTCCACTCTCCTTGCTGCCAGGTTACATTGATGTTGTGCCAATAGTTCTCGTCATATTAACAATGGCTGGACATTTTCTGGACAAACCTTATGTTTTCAGGTAAAAGCATAAAAACACGTAGAGAAAATTAATCAATTCTTTCTTTTGTTTAGCATGCATCTACTGAGCACCTACTAAGTGCTAAGCACACTTCTAATTACAGAGAATAGAGCTGTGAAAAAGAGAGACACATTTGTGTCTTTAGGAGTATACATCATTGTGTGGAGAAAACGGACTAAACAATAAAGCTATGAATAATATATGACATACTGCCAGGGAATGAAAAGCGTCATGCATAAAATCAGTCAGTGGTTTAGAGTGGGCTGCAATTTCAGACACAGAGTTCACAGAAGGTTCTCTGAGATGGTATTTGAGTATTCTGAAAGGAAGTGAGTGAGTAGGGCATTGCTTCAATGGATTAGAAAGTTGCAGGGGGAAAAAGGAGCAATAAGGACAAAAACCCTAAGATAGAGAAATATTTGTTTTTGTTTTTCAGTGCACATAAAGGATATCAGCTGGAGGGAAGAGAATAATCAGAGGAGAATGTTGAAGATCCTTAAATCTTTACATATCACATGAAGAACCTTGATTTTTCTTAGTGTTACAGAAAACTATTGGAGAATTTTTTCATAAAAGATGACAGAAACTTACTTAAAAAAATTTTTTTCTTCTGGCTGCTGACAAAGACTGTCCCCTTAATCAAACTCTAGTCAGACTCCTCTGGGGTATCCTGGCCTATAAAAGCTGCAGACTCAGCGCAAATGATCCCTCACCTTCCCCCTCCCACATACACACAAACTAAACACAGAGACTTGAACAAACACTAGCATAGTTTCTAACAGCTCAGACTGATTCCCTAGCAGCACGACCACATCCCCCTTAATTCTCTGCCTGGGAAGGCTTAAGTCTGCCACGTAATTTATCGTTTCTCCTAGCCAATACCTGAAGATAGGGCTTCTGTCTCCCAGTCTCTGTGGGAGGGTAATAGCCTAACTTCATTATGTGCAAACCCAGATGGCCTGACCACATTAACTAATCCCCCTTCTCACTTTTTGAAACTTTCTGCTTCCCTGATTTTGTTCGAGCTCCTGCTGATCCCTTTCCTTATTGCCTCAATTTCCCTTTAAAATGCCCAGTCCTCTCTACGTGAATTAAAGTTGAGCTCAGTCCACACTTTACCCTCTAACCTATTGTAATAGTTATTACTATATAAATCTATCTTTACAGTTTTAACTAGTATCTGGCTTTGTTTACCTTTGCCATTACTAAAAGAATAGAAAAATTATAGTGGAGTAAAGAATTGAAATAGTGGAACAAATTGAGAAGTTAATGAAGTAAGTTAAGAAAGATAATTATATTGATAGAGTAATAATAACAGAATAAGTGTGAGAAGTGGTATATTTTAAGGGTTAGATCATGGTTATCATGAATAGTGAATTGAATCAAGAATGTTAGTGTTTTTATTTATTTAAATTATTTCCATTGCTTAAAAATGTTTCAGTAAATGAATATTTTATTTTTAATTAAATTATAATTTATTATAGTACAGTGAAATACATAAATCTTAAGAGTATAGTTTGATGAGTTTTGACAATAGACTCATAATTTATATTCTTATCAATAAATAGAAAATTTCCATCATATTAGAATTCCTTTGTACCCCTCCCAGATCTCCAATACAATGGACAACAACTATTGAAATTTTTTCCATGTAGATTAGTTTTGTCTGTTCTAGAACTTTATACAAATTGAATTATAAAAAATATACTTGTTGTACATGTTTCTCTTTAGTCAGAATAACGTTTCTGAGATTCATCCATGCTGTTGCAGGTTTTGGTTGTATATTTGTTTTATTGCTGATTATTATGGACTAAATGTTTATATCTCTCCAAAATTCATATTTTGAAGTCCTAACCCCTACCATTATATTATCTGGAGATGGGGCTTTTTACAAGTAATTAGGTGAGGTAATGATGGGCCCCATAATGGGATTAGTGCCATTATAGGAACAGGAGGAGACAGAAGAACTTCCTCTTGTTGTCACAGAGGACACAGCAAGAAATTGACTATCTGCAAATTAGGAATAAGGCTCATACCAAGAATTGAATCTGCTGCATTCTTGACCATGGATTTCTCAGTCTCCAGAGCTGTGAGAAATAAATATCCATTGCTTAAAACATCCAGTCTATGGTATTCTGCTATAGAAACCAGAGCTAAGAACATGCTGAGTACAATTACATTGCATGGACTTAACACAATGTGTTCATTCATTCTTTCATGAACATTTGAGTAGTTTTCAGTTTGGGGTTTTTATAAATAAATATTTTATAAATATCTTTAAAAATATTTTATTTATTTATTTTTAGAGAGAGGGGAAGGGGAGGAGAAAGAGAGGGAGAGAAACATCAATGTGTGGTTGCCTCTCCTGCACCCCTCACTGGGGACCTGACCTGCAACCCAGGCATGTGCCCTGACGGGAAATCAAACCAGCAGTCCTTTGGTTTGCAGGCCAGTGCTCAATCCAGTGAGCCTCACCTGCCAGGGCAAGATGTTATAAATATCTTTTTAAATTTTTTCTTGGATATGCTTTAATTCTTCCTTTGCAAAAACCTAGATGTGGGCTTGGTAAGTCATAGAGCACATGAATAATTGATTTTCATGAGAAACTACCAGAATGATTTCTCAAATGAATTTTGCAATTTGTCATTCACCAACAATGTATGAGAATTCCACATGCACAAACATTGAGTTGTTGTCAGACCTTTACATTTGAGCCATTTTTGTGAATAGAAAGGAATGTCTCATTGTGGTTTTAATTTTCAGTTTTCTGATGACTAATTGTGTTGATCGTTTCTGCATGTACATTTGAATCTTTTGTATTTCTTCATTTGTGTAGTGTCCATTTATATCTATTACCTTTTTTCAATTGTTTTCTTGTATCATCGCATTGTAGAATTTAGTTATATATTCAGAATAGAAGCTCCTCATTTCTGTGTGCTGCAGCGACGTTCTGTGAATAAAATATTTGCCTACTCCAAGATCAGGGAGATTTTCCTTATCTCTTCCTAGAAGCTTATCTCTTATAGCTTTTACATTTAGGTCTTTACTTCATTTCAAGTGATTTTTCTGTTTGATATAGTCAAGTTTTATTTTTGTGCAGATATTTAATTTTTCTGTTCCATATACTCAAAACACTGTCCTATTATCATTAAATCACTTGAACAACTTTGAAAAAACAAAATCAACCAATCAAGTACCCTGGGGGGTATATTCTGCACTCCCTAACTTCTTTTTATTCATTAATCTATTTACCTACAATTAAGCCAGTGGTGCACTGTTTATCATAAGATTGTAGTATGTCATGAAAGCAGGCATTATAAGCCCTCCCGTTTAATTGTTTTCAAGTTTGTCTCCTTGTCAATTCTCCCACTCTCTTGAATTCTGTCCTTTCTGGGAGGCATATCCAAGCAGAGCTTCTCCACTCTCCCTCACACAGAGGCCCACACAGTCACTCTCTTTCACTTGTAAATGGACACATGCACCAGGTCTGAAATCCTTTCCCATGGGTCTACTTGAGTAAGAGAAATAGTGCCAGGTCTCAGTCATGTGTCTGCAGGTACATCTGAGCGTAGTGGTCTCAAGATGTAGATGCACAAATTGATATCTACTTTCTGTTTTATTAGCGACTGTTCTAATACACTATGAAAGTGAGAGCCCAGTGTGAGAAGAGAGGTAAGTTGTGCAGTGAATCCTCTCTTCCCCTAAAACTACCGCAGAAAGCAGTAATTGTTTTTTTAACGATAACACAATTTTAACAACCATATTACAACAAGCTTACCCCAGAAACCAACATAAAAAAGAAATAATAACTTTATACAAGTGCCATGTAATTTTAAAAATGTGTTGTGTCTTCCTGCAAAGTTCTATTCCAGCATTAATTGAAAATCTAAATTCAGCTAATGGATTTTCAATAGAAACCGTAGGGAGCTTCAGTTGAGAATATTATTAAACTTTATTTATTTATTCATTTATTTGCAAAATGAATATATAAAGATGAGAATGGCTTTGTTGTTCATAACATAAGCAATCTTTGACATACATTTAAAGTGGAGAATAAAGTAAAAAAAAAAAAAAAAGATGGATTTAACTCAGCTTTTCCTCCCATTCCAAACAGTGATCGTCAATAAACAGAACCCTGAAACCCTAAAATAGCACCATTATCCACTTGGAATATGGATGCAGGAACCATCAGCAAACGGATATATATATACATATGTATATCACAGCCCCTAATTTGGGCATTATGTCACTTTTCTAATGCACCACAAACTAGGGCAAATTAATATTCTGTTGCGATTGTGGTCAATGTGTACAAAGATCAACCAGTGAAAAGATGAAAGCTTGTAAAACCCACTGCAAGATAAATGTTTTCTGAGCTTCCAAAATGCTTAGATAGGTTTAGTGATTTTTGTATCTTCTGAAACTGAATTTTCTATTCATGAAACCATGAAAACAATAGGATCTCTTGACAGTTTTAGCCGCATACTTGGTTAGGAATAATAAAGAGGAATGGGGAGAGAGAGGTTCTGTTATATACGGCCCCAGGACAAACAGGTAACATAAGTAATGTGAATCTGTAAACTCCTGAGGCTAATTTGAAACAATATGTTTCACATCCGTGTCCATCTTGTTTAAAGTCCATGTGTTTTATAAGCGATTCTAAATTAAATGATCAGCTCCCACAAAATTGCCCTGACTTAGCTCACCCTCTCATGAGACTGTTAGTGAACAGTGAAATGGCAATAGTAAAAGCAGCAGAGAGAATAAAGAAACCAATTGGAGCAGAAGACCATATGCTGCTTATTCTATTTGCCCTTTAAAACATACATCATTGACTCTGTCATAAAAATACTAAGGCACAGAATGCATCTGGTTCTATGTATTTTTCCTATAGCTTTCAATAATGTGTAAGACTTAGTAAGATTGCCTTGGCATATAGTAATAACCCTTATACAACCCTGAAAATGAGACATGTTGTGCTACATGCTTTATATGCATTGTCTTAATCAATATTTAATTGTGGAACTGTGTAAGCAGGAAGGATAGAGTAAAATATGATGATTATAAACTAATCCTAGAGACAAGACACATAGGTTATAATTTCATATATTGGCCATTGGATTTTGAGTAGGTTAAATTGTCTTCTCAGTTTCTTCATTTTAAAAACAGAGGTAAAAATACTTGCTACATTGAGTAATTGTAGGATTAAATGAATTTTTACATAAAGAATGATGAAAACATGCCTGATATAATAATCTATCCGTAGATTATATATAGATGCAAAATGACTCAATTATAATTCTCACGTTTGTACAGGTAATTGATGGTAGAAATACACCTAAAACCTACTTTAGATACAACAATGAAAGTTCACCTTGAATCAATGCCATGTACTGTCATCTTCCCTTCACATAGTTAAGCATCTATAATGATGCCTGACAGATATATGTTGGATGAATTTATAGAATAATTTCAGAAGAAATGAATGATTCTGCCACACCAATTGATAAATGTTATTTAAGCAAGGTGACCCCTAAAAATGTCTATATTTTCAATAATCCCAAGCCATCTTTTAACTCATAAATGATCATTGCTTTTTTTTGCAATTTAGGTAGACTGCCTGTCAAGTAACTCATTATTATTATCTTGTAAAGGCCAATTAATGTCTTCCTTGTTCATAGGCTGACAATGCTCCAGCCAGGAGGAGAGCACTTAGGAAGAACCCTTGACCTGGTTGTCTGCACCAGAGTGTAGATGTCACTCTTGCACTAATCAAGTAGGTGCAAGTGACTTTTCCCCCACTTTTTTATGTGTCATAAAAGATTTTAACTACATTTCCACTAAAATTTGTTACAGTTTCTTTTAACTGCATTTCGCTAGTATCAGGGGACCCAGGAGGGGAGATGATGGCAGAGCACATAGCTGTTCTAACAAATCACCCAGATCATACGTCTGACCCAACACGAGCATCACTTAAGTGCCGGTGGGTCATAGCAGGGCAGCAAAGATTTGGTGAGTAAATTATCTGATATCCATCTCAGGTAAGACATTGGCAACATACGACAAGACTTATGTCCAAAAAAGACATCATATTTATAAAATGTTTTCACTTACAGAGTGTATTTTAATATTATATTTATAAAAATTCCATGAAGTGGTGATTATTACCCTTTCTTTACAGAAATGAAAACCAACATTCTCAGAAATTTCAAGATGTCTTTTAATAAGTGTTATAGTAATACCTGTACTCTTAGAATTACCATGTAGTAATATAGTACTCTATAGTGATGCTATAACCCTATGTGTAAGGTTAGCCTGTTTCTTCTCTGTAATGTTTTTGTCTTTTTAATTAACTTTTAAAAAGCAGTAAGAATCTGCAGTCTCCTTGTTGTTCTGTTGTGCAGAACAACATGGCAACCCAGAAGTCCAAAATTGTTGGGGAAAGAACACCCTATGTCAGCGTGTGAGGATGGGTTCCAGTTCGGGTTGTGTTTTACTGCCTGCTCAGTCAGGCCATATCACTTACCTTCTCTGTTTCTTAGTAACTGCTTCTGTGAAACTGAGGTTACACCCATACCTTCCCTGCACAGGGCCGCGAGCCCTAACATTTAATGTCTAAAATGTACTCAGCACATTACTAGCGATCCCTTAGTGAATACTAGTTGACATTGTTATTGCTGCTGTTGTTTAAACACATCAAACCAAACTGTCCATGGTCATCTTGTTTATAGAATTTTCACCCCGACCACATTATATTTCAAAGTGTTATATCATATAACCAAATTTTAATACAAAATGCACAACCACATAAACAGCATTTACTCCCCACAAAATGCCCTGATATACCAAAGACAGGAAAACAGTGCGGTCAGATGTTTATTTAATTTTCAAACCTTTTGATAGCAGCAATGTCATTTTTCTCATCTGTCATGTAAACAATTTTTAAATGTTGAAAACCTTCTGACTAAAATAATTTTAAAGCCTTCATATTTAAGGGACCTACTTAAATATGTAGTAGCATAATGCCTGTAGCTACCAATACTATATTTATACGTAAACTTTGCTGAGATCATATGTTGTGTTTTTATCGCAATGACAACGACCACAGTAACAATAGCATAATGGAGGGAGCCGAAGGAAACTTCGGGAGGTATGGCTATGTGTACGGGCTTCGTGGTGGTGATGGTTTCACAGGTATGTGCCCACCCCCTGACTCATCCAGCTGCATATGTAAAATATGTACCGCTGCTTATGTGTCAATCAGGCACCAATAAAACTGTTTAAAAATTTATATTACTGTATGAAGATTTCATTGATAATGAACTGAGTGGAAAATATGAATACATTTTGAAATGGGCCAGTAGGTAATTATGTTACCCTATTTCAGAGGTGAAATTATACTTCATGCAGAAACGTGTGGTAAAACTTTGCAATGAATTAAAAACAGCTGCAACAATTACAAAGCCAATACAAAGAGAGCAGCAAAGTGTGCACAAAAGATTGAAAATTGACTCACATGAAATAAAAAAAAAAAAACAAGTCTTGTTTTCACACACAATTAGTCTTTCTAGTCTCTATTACCTATTGATCAAAGAATCACAGGCTGAGTTTGCTGCCCATCAAAGCTGGGTGACAGCAGCAAAGTGTCTATAAGGGGACACTGCCAATTGAACCCCCACAGTCTTTCTACTAACAGAGTAATGCATGAGTACAGAGAATGCAACTGTCTGCATCTGATAGACCACTGGGTACAAAGAGTATACAAAAATTAAGTAGGCTGTGAGATGTGACTGCAGTTTCATCTGTTGTACATGTAATCATCACACCTTCTGTCTGAAGGTAAAAACTAAGAGCAAAGAGACATCATTGAGTCAATAAATAACACACACACACACACACACACACACACACACACACACACACACACACACACCATCAGGCAGATAGCACTTGGCTCATTGTGATGTTAGAAAAGTGTTTCCTACCAGGATTTAAAACTAGAATCCTGTTGGAGTCTTCCTAAATAAAAATTAGATTGAACTCCTTACTTTTCCCTAAAGGTTTATTTTAGTGCCCACCAAGAAAATATTACAAAATGCTTATGTAACATCCACAAAATTGTTTCTTTTATGTGACTCATTCATATTTGAAAATTGGTATGCCTTGGGGAATTAGAATAAATGAAAGATGTAAATCATTGCTGATTCTCATGAAAATCAATGCCAGCAGAAATATAAGTTTTTTCATACCCAGAGATAATATTACTAAGTTTTCTCCATAATCATAAGGCAGGAAGAGATCTGTGGCTGTCCAGTCTATGCCTTCTCTTCAGGCGTAGTTTCCTCTTACACCGACAAAAATGCAAACGATCATGGCTGACGCCGGATGTATTCAGAGAAATTTATTTCGCTATAGGAGAGCGCTAGTTCAATGCTGCACAGAAACAAAGGAGAGATTCATAAATTAAGAAGGTTCTTAATTAACATTTAAGAAAGCAGCTGTTGTCACATAAGTACGGTATTGCATAAATCTGCGGTGAAACATTACTTACCAGCTCCAACAATGTTAGGTAACAATCCTCTGCCAACCTTTTCAAAATATCAATGTATAATGTTATTAAGAACATAACTACAGCCCTGTTAATTCTGTTATATATGGTTTGTACATAAAAGACAAAGATCAATTTCTAAATACCAGAAAACGCTGCTCAGCGGTGATAAAACAGTTTATGAAACTATCTGTTATTTCTTCATGCCTCCATATTTAACAAAATAACTGCAATATAAACAGAATTATAAGCAACGCTAGTGGCTTGAATGGCAGGTTATTTATTTCTGCATTTGGGTCTTGCTGCCTCAGGCATGTTTGGTGAAGAGCGACAGGGGAAGACTCTAATTTCTCCTTCAGAAAGTTATGAGCAGGACGAAGAGCACAGGTGAGTGTTGTTTGATTTCTAACAGCATTCACCTGGCTTCAGTGAACACAGGTATCCAGAAATCAAGGTTTTTCTTTTTCTTTTCTTTTTTGACTTAACAGAATTTTTACAACAGTGTGAAACTATGTGATGTCAACTTTGACTTTTAATGGAAATAAAAGCCTAAGGGGAAAATTTGGGAAAAAAAAGCCTAGTTAAATTAGGGTGCAGTGCTTCCTCTAAGGTGTGAGTCCTCGAACTAGAGCTGAGGTATCTATAAACATATTGTATTTATATTTGTACTAAAGATGTCATTTTGGGGGAAGTCACCCATTTTCGCTCATGTTGAGTATGAATGCACATACACTTTAAAATATATACCAGCTTATAGTAATGGCTTCTGGGTATGATGAATGTTCCTCAGTTATCAGTTGGAAATTTAGGTGTTTGACTTTGCACAGAAATGCAAAGAACTGAACCAGTTACATACCACCTGGGGAGTGGAACCTCATTAGGAAGACATGTGTTTACAGAGGGAGACAAGACTAGGTTGGATCAAGTTCTGGTGCATTCAAAAATGCAAAGCCAAGTGAATGGTTATAGTAGAAGGTCAAATTTTTCTATGTTTAGCCCTTCTGGTTTGTGCTAATAAGAAATGTTCTGTAAATACACATTCTTAATTGCAAGTAAATTAAATATTCATTTGTAACATTTACTCTAAAAATTGATTTCTTAATGAGTATGAAATGAATAGGCCGCATTTTTAGTGCACACAGAACTCTTTGTAAAAGGAGCCTATGGGAACAGATTCAGTAAGTTTTGGACTTTATAAAGATATAGCAGAGGGGCTGGTGGTTCAGATATGTGAAGGTGTCCAGATGTTGTTAAATATCCTCCTAAAACATACTCTTATAAAATTGGAAACCCTTTTATTTATAAATATTAACTAAGGTAAGTAGTTTCACTGTGTGTGCTGATTTGATCAAACTTTCTATGCGATTGAAATAGACAGAAATCAGTGATGGTGCCTGCATCATCCACAGCTACATTAAGAAAAACTCCCTGTTCTCATTCCTGTCATTCTGATAAAGATGCCCACAGCCGACCATCATATGTTTTCTGAAGAAAAATATAAATGAAATGATTGCACATCTTTGCTCAAATGGGTTTCTGCCCCCCCAAAAAAAAGAAGAAAGAAAGAAAGAAAGAAAGAAAGAAAGAGGAAGGAAGGAAGGAAGGAAGGAAGGAAGGAAGGAAGGAAGGAAGGAAGGAAGGAAAGAAGGAAGGAAGGAAGGAAGGAAGGAAGGAGAAAGAAAGAGAAAGAAGAAAGCAAGAAAGCAAGAAAGCAAGAAAGCAAGAAAGCAAGAAAGCAAGAAAGCAAGAAAGCAAGAAAGCAAGAAAGCAAGAAAGAAAGAAAGAAAGAAAGAAAGAAAGAAAGAAAGAAAGAAAGAAAGAAAGAAAGAAAGAAAGAAAGAAAAAGAAAACATCAAAGTCATTTCCATGGTCTAAAGTTTTGGCTACCTTTCAGGTCTCACTTTTTTTCATTTTTCTCCCACTCTCTGCTAAACAATACTGCTGTCCTTGGCTGATCCTCAGACTTTCCAAGCATGCTTACAACCCAGAATACCTAGAATCCCATTCCCTCAGATAGTTGTATGACTTCCTCCATCTCATCCTGAATGGCTCTTTCCAAATGTCACTTTATTAGAAAAATCTTCCCTTATTACCTTAACAATAGTGACAATCCTATCACTTTTTATACCTGTGTCCTACTTAAATTTTTTTCCAGAAGACCTATTACCTCCTGAAATATTGAATATTTATATATCCATTTGTTGTTGTGTGTCTCTTCCCTCTTAAATATAACATTAGAACAGGATTTTGTCTGATGACCACAACTGTATCTCAGAGCTCAGAATAATGTCTGATATACTTAGTAGGCATTTAATAAATAGTATTGGACAAAGAATGGAATGAGTAGACACAAACTCACCTTTACAAATATCAGTTACTGGTCCTTTTCTCCCACTAACTGTCCCCTCTCTGACCATCTTGATTAGACTACAAGCTACCTAATTCAATGGTGACTGGCCAATAAGATGGAGTCCTATAGTGATATGTAATACAAAAAAAATCCTCAAATAGTATAATCATATTCTCTTTAGTTCTTAAATGTCAAGATAATAAAAGAACTAGTCGGAAAGATGCTTTCAGAGGGTTGGAGTGCAATGAGGACAGAGTGGCGTCATAGAGAGCCAGCGTTGCGAAGAAGCAGAAATTGTAAGCGGACCTGAGGATCAGCTGAAATGCCGTGAGTGCCCATCACAGGTGAAAGACAGATGTAGAAGTACCTAGTTTTTAGAATGCCTCCATTCCTGGTGTGTTTTCCATTCTATGCACGATCCAATCAAACAAAAATTTTGGTGTCCATAAACAATGAAATAAAAAATATATACTTTGTTCTGGTTGACTCAGTGACATGTTCCCATTCTAACTGGAAAAAAAAAAAAACAATTGTAAACCAATTTTTGTCAAAATTACTAACTACTATTTATAAATGCCAAATGAAACCTTGCTAGAGAGTTCATATGAAACACTTCACTATTTATCCAAATGTGTTCTTCAGAACTCAGACCCAGCACTTTGGGATCTGAGGGCCACAGTGTGGTTCAATGTCGTGCAGTGGGAAAAGAGAAGCAAGAACTGTTTCCGTGTCTTCAATGCCTTCATTTCTAACCCCATCACAGACAGGAAATAAAAGAGAAATTTTACCTATGACCAACAGAATTATTGGAAACCATTCTAAAAATAACTTACTTACCCTTTTCCTCTCATAGCTAAAATTGTCAGCCATTTATCCAGGACTCTAACAAATGGAAAGAAAATGTAAAACCTTATCTAAACTGACATTTAAAGAAATTTACAGTGTCTCAAAATAATTACAAAAGAAATGTAATTAATTCCAAGTAATTTGATATACAGTTTAACAGTTTGGGGATAAGAATGAAGTACAGAGCTTAACATGTTTCACGTGTGAGAACAAACAGGAGAAAATGCCAAAAGAAAGAAACTTCTAGGCAAATGCTGAATTCCCTTTACTGAGAATGTTGTCCTTTCTTGGTTCAACTAGCTTGTTTTTTTTTCCTCTTCAAAGTTCAATTCTAGGATAATCTTCAAAAAGCTTTCTCTCACCATTGCAGTATGTTATGAATTTTTAACATCTTCTCTTGCTTATACATGGTAGTTGCTGGCATATTTCTCTGATAAAATTATCCACCATGTTACTAAATTCAGGTTAATTTTATAGTGATGCTTTTCAAAATTCCTAGGAATAAAATAACCCCATCTCTACAAAATATAGTTATTTCTTATCTTCCATTATTTATTACTCCTGATTTTATTTTCTGAGCTATTATCATTGACCAGATCAAAAATTCCAAATTGTACTACAGAAGCTGCTCTATTTAATGGGGTTATGTCCCAATAAACCTGTGTAAGTTGACAATGCATTTAATACTTCACTGTATGGTATGGGATGTTTGCCCTTTTGATTGGGTGGCTGACTGGGAGCTATGGCTCCCTGTAGCTGCCTCATCTCACAGAGAGTGTTATATCATTTATCTCTAGCCTAGAAAAAGATCAGAATTCAACAAAACCAGATATAATTTCTACTGAATGAATATCACTTTTATATAGTATAAAATAAAATAATTATAAGTTGAACCATTGTAAGTTGGTAAGCAATAAATAATAACGGAGAAGTAGAAATCATTTTTCTTGTACATAAAGAGAAAGCTTTTTAAAAATTGATTTATAATATATTATTGAGGAAGAATCATTCTCCATTATTATCAAATTTAATTTAGAAACTTGAGATGAGTAATTTAAGTTATCAGTATGGGCATATCTCAAATTTATACTATAATTTTTATATTTTAGTAACTAATATATTTCATTATGTCATCTTTGTGTGGGTAATGTTGAATCATGTTTAATTGTAATTATTAGTACTTCTATTTAGATCATATTGTTATGTACATATGTGAAATTGATATAGAGTTTTCTATTTTTAAGGTATTACCTAGTTTGGCATTGAATGATATTAACTTCATGTGATGAATTTATTAATCTCATATCGTTTTGTGATCTAGAACAAATAATGTAACTTGATAATATATTTCTCTTAAAGGATTACTCCAGTGAACATATAAAGACATTGTGGCTTTTAATACATTTTTATATTTTTGAACAAATTTCCATTAGTTATTGTATGCTACTTTTTATAATTCTGTTACATCAATTTGGTATTGAAATTTTTAATAGAACAATATCAATTATGAGTACAGTATTTATTATCAACTTTTGCATCCTTTTTCTCTTAATTTGTATGGCCTTTTCTCTAATTTTTCCCCAGAATCAGTTCTCAGATTTATCAATACTTGAATCTTATGATGTTTTATAAAACAGACGAAATTTGTAATAATTGTGTGAGCATTATGGGAAGAAAATGCCCACAAATTTATTTAAGCTGAACATTCTTCCCATCAAAATTAAATCATTCTGCACTTTCAGGGGTCAACTTATGTTGAGGGACAATATAGCATGTTAGTAGACTATATGAATTCCAGGGTCAACAATTTTGGCATGAAGCTCAGCTCTACCGCTTACTAACTGTGTGATGTTGAGCAAATTAGTATACTCTGTGTGCTTCAATGATCTTATCTGCAAGATCAGATTTATACTAGGATTTCCCTTGTAGGCTGATATTGAGGGTTAAATGCATTGATTCATGTAAATCGTTTAGAAGATTATCTGGCACACAGTGAGTTCTTGATTGTTTGATTTTTGTTCTACTTAATAGCATAGTGATAGTACAAGTAAATATGATGTGTAAGGGGCATATGAATCTGACACTCTTTTGCTCCTTGTTGCATCTGCAAGTAAGAAAAAATTCAGGGATCAAGACTGAAAGAAATAAGCTCTTCTAGCTATTTTTTAATATCTGGGTTTATGACCCATCACCATCTTTCTGAGCAATAGATAAGTGTAGTGTCTCATCAGCATTTCTCTGCATACATACACCAATATCCTGACAACAAAATGAAAATTCCTGAAGTCAAAGAGTATATGTATAAATACCCACTCGAATAAATGAAATAACATAACACCTTACAAACTGTCACCATAGGCTACAAGGGGGCCACTATAAACAACCATTTGTTGAAAATAAAGCACAGCTTTAAGTGATTATAATAGAGCCTGATGCCTTTAGAATTAGCCACAAGGTATGAAGTTTATTGGATGTAACTATATGCTTATTTCTCCTTTAACCCTGCAGTAAGTACTTCTAAAACTAAGCAGATTCAATCTGGATGTTGAGTATAATTCTTTTTTTTTTTTTTTTCTTCATGATCTGCAATGGTAGTTACTTCATGCTGGACGTGCTCTCAGGTTTTGATGATGATATGGCAGCTGACTTCACAAAGCCAGGGAAATCTTTTTAGATACAGGGCCAGATGGTAACAAGAAGTTGATGTTTCTCGTATGCAATTCTGAGGCTTACCTAGGACAATGGCGATAAATGATTTCTCATGTTCACCCATTAATTTCTTAGACTTCCCTTATTTCACTTGCAAGTGTTTCCTGCTCCATTTACTTTCCAAATACGATTTGTACTTCAAGATGTTTAAAACTTTATTTGACCTGTAACTAATTGTTTTAAGGGTAAACTGAGTGGAGTGTGCCCACTGAGCTAGTAGAATTCACAGGGAACTTGTCAGTGCCCTGACTTTCCCTGAGGGGTAGAAAAATATATTAAAAATATGTAACCAAGAGTGATATTTTGGGAAACATATTCATAAAATTATATAACATATGAATTAATAATGCATATATATTAACATTTTATCAACAACTTAATTTTTGAAGTAATCAACAAAATTAGGGCATTTCAGAAGTGTTTGTCTCTTGGACAATTTTTCATGAAAGGAGAATCTGCTAACTCAAGTCTCTGTGTTATTAATCTGCCAGTCATAAGTGGAACATGAAGTTTGTGATGTACAGAAAGTGTCAGATTTAACTATTTATATTACTTGCCTTATGAATAAGCAATTACTATTGATTTTTCTATTCTGTGCTATTTTCCCAATGGTTTTAAAAGTCCTAGCCATTGTTGTTTCTTTTACCCTCTGAAAAATACAAACCCGCTCTAAGGAAAATTTTAAGAGTGGATGTGATTTTTTCCAATAATTGGCTTTATTTTAGAAGGAAGATGTCCTGTGTCTATCCAGCCTTCCCTCCAGCACTTCGTTCCCTCTCCTGATTCGTGTGTAAGTATGCGAGTTAGTAAAAAATGGCTCAGCTTCGTGGTGACATACAGATACCCATGTTAGCGTCACTGAACGCTGAAGTGAAAGTTTGCTGAATCATTTCAAAAATAGCTGATACGGTCCACAAAGACAAAAAATATGGTAACTTTTTGTATCAAATACTGAGCTGATAAAGAGAAACCAAAATTTCAAAGTAGGTATCTGCAAACTCTTCCTCTCTTGGTAACAGATCTTGTTTCCATTAAAAGGGAAAGGCAACCTTGGCAACGAACTACCTGCAAATTCTGTGTTATATGCACCGCACAATGTGACATTCTAAAGAGGACTAGGGCATAGTCCCTGTCTTAAAGGAAACTTTAGTTAATTGGAACAGTACATAAATCAATTAAAATGCTTATAATGATTTAAAATCTGTGTAGATACCAAATATCTTTATCTATAACCCATTTAGGGACTTGAAAGTTTCTAGATGACCCAGACATTGGCAATACTCTTGTCTCCAAAAATGTATATTTCTTTGATGTTATTACAGAATTTACTTCAAAATCACTTTCTTTTAACTTCCAACTTTTCCAAATTCTTAAAAATATAAAGTAATAACAGTTATATGTCTCATGAATCAAGGACTTACTATGCCCTAGTTATATTTGCTCTGCGCATTTTTCACTTACTGTTCAGGAAAAATAATTTCAAAAACATTATAAATTTGGAACAGAGTACTACGGTTCTTGGTCTGGGGACCAAGTGAGTAGCAGAGCTGGGTTCTGATCCAGATCTATGTCATTCTAGAACATGTTCTCTAAGGAGGACAAACACTGTACTGCCTCAACTAAAACACAAACTATAAGTGATTAATTCACAACATAAATGGCTTTATCTCTGAAATGCTGTTTCTGTAAATGGAAAGAGACTGGGTGGTGTCTAAGGTGTTTTTGAATTCTGAGAACTAGAGTTGATACAGCTTCAATCAAATAACATGTCATAATTTTTCCCTTCTCCTCTTCAATAATCTAAATTTTCACATCACACTTCCTTAGACTCAATGTCTGAATTACCTTAAATATAATATCCATTAGTTTTTAAAAAAAAAACCTGAGTGCTTTTTTTATATCCTAATGGTTGAGATTGAAGAAAATGAAAAGAAATATTTAGAAGAAAGTCAACCCCAGCTAATTAAGTGAATAAATAATAACATAACTCACATAATAGGTGTTAGAATTCATTAGCTGCTAATGTCTATATTGCCTTTACTGCATATTTTGGAAATTCATATTAAAACAAAACTTAGTCTTCATGAAATGAAAATGGCATGAAGCATCATTTTAAACAGTTTTAGAAAAACACTTTTACTATTTCTTTGCATACATTTCTGAATATTACAAAGTTTTAAGACAAAACTACTTGTTCCCTACACCCAACACAGGGACTACTTGAACACACAAATGGATAGAAAAAAATTAATTAAAAAAGTTATCAGGAAAATTAGGCAATCTGCGATTGTAATTTAACAATTGTACTGCTGAAGGAACAATGTGCAAGAATCATATGTAATATAATTGACAAATAGGATATACCTGTATATTCATAGGAAAATCACGTGATAAAATAGCTTTATAAGCCTGAGGCATAAGAACTTATGAGTCACAAAAATTTTTAAACATTGTCTTTTCAAAAGCATCTTCTATTGTGTGAAAGGGAACATCATGCTTGCACCAAGGAAATAATACCTATCTAACTGCTGGAAGGGTTCTATAAGAATTGGCTTTTTTGCCTTTATTCATAAATCCATTAACT
Source organism: Anoura caudifer (assembly GCA_004027475.1). Classification (NCBI taxonomy): domain Eukaryota; kingdom Metazoa; phylum Chordata; class Mammalia; order Chiroptera; family Phyllostomidae; genus Anoura; species Anoura caudifer. Next base: position 209,693 of record PVKU01000232.1, read on the forward strand.
ACTCAAGTTGTTAATCATAGAAGAGATTTAGTCTTCAACCACGCAACCTATTTCTCCTTTATTTCTTCTTATCCTGGTGCATGTTAGCCCTCTAATCCAGGCATTAAAGTGGAAAACTGCAGAACCATGCTGGATGCCTGACTTTTCATCTCCCATTAGATGTGCTAAGCTGGTCCTTCACATTTCAGACACATCTGTTAAACACTGCGTTAGCACTCCCAGGGACAGCTCCAATTTTTAAAACTGTAAAATAGAAAAACAATAGCTGCACATTATGTACAACGTACAATTTTACTTGCTTTTGAAGCAATTTCTTTCCTGTGAATCCATCTCATACACACACACCCATACACGGATTTGAGGACTGCTGATCTCACTTGTTAGCCAGCATTATCATTTCTACCTACTTATCATTTATTGTACTGCCCCTCTTCTTAATCCTCACTATTGCTTTAGCCTGGGTGTTCTTCATCTTTCTCTAGAACATAACAATTGTTGCTACAATGGCTCCTCTGCCCACAGTCTTTTGTCCCTCCAGTCCCTCCTCCTTTCCACCTATCTTCCTAAGACTCAAATCCCATTAAGTCACTCCCAACTATAAAACATTTATTGATTCACTGGTGATTTCTTTTCCACTAAATGGCTTATGCTTTCACGGCAGTGATTTACGTGTATAAAAATATCAAATGAAATTTATATCATACCACTATCCATTGCACTGCTTCAATTTTCCTGTGAAAAATAATGCATTTTTTAATCGATGGATATGTAAACTGACCAAGAAACCCATTGAGCTGTGCATAGGGTATGTTATTAATGAGTTGTCATTTACAGATATTATAAAAGAAGTATTCTTAGGGACACGATGTGATACCCTAAAGTGATGAAAACATTACCAGTCATAATAGGAAATGTTCATCTAAGGCTCTAGAAATAGAATGTGGAAAAACAAGAGTCAAAAGTAGGGATAAGTGTACTGACAGAAGGGCTTACGGCCAATATTTTATGCTTGTATACATTTTAAATTACCATAATCATATTTATTGCTTCAGTAATGCTCCAATTGACTGAAACTTCCTTGAACACAAGAAACATGTCCTATTGCTTTTAAAAGGTAATGCTGCATAATGGAAAAAGCATACTATTTGCAACCAGGTAAATTTGATTTTCAATGCAAAGTCAGCTATTCATTACATGCAAGACACTTTGCAAATCACTTAACTACCTGAGCCAGTTTTCTCCTTCTTAGAGTGGAGATATTAATAACTCAAGATTGGTATGAAGATCAAATTAAATAATGAGTGTCAAGTTCCTAGCACAAGGACTGCCTGCAATGGATGAATGGGTAATCAGTAAATGGTGGTGTTGTATATTTTTAGTAGTATGTAGTCAATAAGTATCTGGTTGGATTTTTCTCAGTAGCATTTTTTTGGCTGTTAAAATATTTACCACTTTGCATGTTTTCAAAAGATCTAGGAGAGGAAGGAGATATTCTATGTGATTTTGAAAAGACACAAAGAAGATAAAAGTTAAATAATTAAATATAATAGCTTGTGTACAAAAATGGAAAAGTTCTAGACAAAGCCTGTCAAAATAGTCCCAAATAAACACATTTTCCTCACATGTTTTCAATCCTAGGATTCCATCTCATTTGAGTCTTCCCCTCAGTCTAACCTGAGAACAGTTTTAAAGGTGATTGCTGTCTTAACTTACAATAATCTATTTTATCTTAAACTCCTGCCCCTGAAAATGCATAATAATATTCGCACAATGTTATTTAATCAAATTTATAGGAATTGTTCTCAAAACCTTTCTTTCAAAAACAAAAAGCTAAATTTAACAGGAAGACATGTGGGAATTTCTTGGATGACTTTTGGTTGGGAATGGTAAGAGATTCTGGTCATTGTACATGTGCCATCTAGGACTTCAAAAATCACTTTGTTGTATTATTTATAAATACATGCTGCTTTCAATTTCACATCCCTAAAGATACATGGCTGTAAATTGAATTTGGTATGCTCTGATATAATTCTATGCTACATTCTTCAGAGTAATGCTTTTATGCAGGTAACATCGTGTTGTCAGCTTTGACCTAAATTGAATCTGAATTCAGTGAGTGTGGTGACCTTATGTCAAATAGTTAATGTTTTGCCTTTGAGAAAAGAATGTGATCATTTTCAGAGCATGTAATAGGAGACAGTAAATTATGGGAGTGTGCTGCAATGCTGTGACCTTTTCAATATTCAGTAGTTGGAATAGCTGGTCTTTCTACTCACTTGATTAAAGCACCACTAATCATCAAGAAAGTTAATACAAGATAAAACATTTCTTTTTAAATGGCACAGCATTAATTCTTTCATATGGCAGAAGTTGGAATGGGAACTGTGAGGTATTCGTAACAAATTTCAATGTCTCTGCTGTAGTTGCAAATCTTTAGACAGCAGCCATTGACTTTGGATGATGAAATTGTGACCGAGTGAAACCTTGATCTAGCACTTTTTAGAGTTATGGTATGTTACTAATGTGCCTGTCACACAGAGAGTAGACATCACCTTGGACATGGATGTCTCCCTCTTCCACAGTACGTTGCAAATTAACTATCCTCTGAGGATCCTATTTATAATTATATCCAATAATACCAATTTTACAATACCTTTCAGTAACCCACTGCAAAACAGACAGATCAATGAAAGAGAGTTCCTACTGATACTCAGTGAAGCAACTATAACTGATGTAAATCTGTGCTGTATTGATAAGCAGTTTTTGCTGGCTATTCAATAAATATTTATTAATTGAGCATCAGCTAATGAAGAACAAAAATCCAATGTTTTAAATATACTAGGTTTTTACATGTGTTTTTTTTTTTTTAGGATCATAGAAATTATTTTATTGGCCAGTTTAGTCTAAAATATTCAGTTATAGTAAGTTAATTTGTATTTTAACACATTGGAGAACACAGTAAATTGTAAATAAATATTCCCTCCTTCTTTCAGAGTATACTAAGTATTTTGTTTAATCATCAGTATGTAAAGTTTGGGATTTTATTGCAAGACAGAGTTATATTCATTGTCTGCATCACACTTTTCAATGACTGCCACAGAACAGGCACTCAGTGTATGTGGACAATAAGTGACTGAAAGATGGATGAGAACGCAGGATAATTGTTTTCCTGATCCTACCAAGTTGGAATGAAATTGTTTTTGGTTGTGTTATAGATTTAGAAATTAGAAGTGTAACCGGAAAAGACACCGGCATTCGGGCTGCCTGTCACTACCAAATCCAATAAGCACTGACAGGGATTGAATCTTTATGGGCGCTTTATTCAGATGGCCGGTGATCTGAGAAGATGGTGGGTTCCTACCCTAACAAACCATCTTTCCTTGTCTTTCCTGGCCAGAATTTTTATAAGGGAGGTGGAGGAAGACAAACAAGGTGTGGTGAGGGCTTTGAAATTCAGGGAGGATTAGGTGAGCAAAGCTGCAGCATTTGTTTTCTGGGCAGTGCTGTTCCCAAGGTGGGGGGAGGGTGGTGGTCTGCTCTCCCTGGAACAAAGGTGGTAATCTTCTATCAGTGCCCCAGGAGGCCAGCTGTTTCCCAGGAGCCAGGATGGGCCTTATCTGCAGTTTCTGAAACAAAAGCTTTAACGTACATATTACTTGCTAGGCTTAATAATTTTTTCTTTAAGTTAAAGTTTTCCAGGTCTTGAGACCCCTATCAGAAGGACTGATATTTACTGTTAGGAAATTATGTTGTTATATATAAGTAGAAACAACTACTAATGAAATAATGGGTATATCCATATAAACAATTACTCATAAAAGAGTTGGTTCATCAGTTAGTTAGTTAATGGGGAGATTGATAATTATCTGTGGTTTCCCTGAATGATTGGAACTGGAGAGCATTATGCTAAGTGAAATAAGCCAGGTGGTAAGGGACAAATACCATATGATCTCACCTTTAACTGGAACATAATCAACAACAACAAAAAAAATGAAACAAAATGTAACCAGAGACATTGAAATTGAGAACCATCTAACAACAACCAGAGGGGAGTGGGGAGGGGATAATGGGGGAAGGGTTTTCAGGAACTACTATGAGAGACACAGGGACAAACCAAGGGGGAGGGTGGAAGCAGGGAGGGAGGTGGGTTTGGTGGGAGGGTGGAAAGTGGTAGGGGGAAAATGCAGACAACTGTAATTGAACAACAATAAAATAATTTTTAAAAAAGAAAAAATAAAACTACAGCATAGAATTAAAAAATAAAAACCTGAAAAAAAAACAAAGTAAACCAGACTTCTTAGTTGAAATAGTTTTGTTTACCTTATTTTAAAGTAGTCCTAACTGCTTAGTCCTTTCTTAAGTGTAGGAAGTCAAAACATTCCTTATTCTTTTTTGTGTGAGGGGGGTGGGGGATTAGCATTTAAAGTAGCAATGCTTTTATTATTCTCTCTTAAAGCACTCTGTAATTAAATGTGTATATATTTTATCTTGTTTATATTTCCTCAATTGAGTTGATTACCTGGAATAAAAGGTTTGTGGGGAATTTTTGTTTGTTTATTTTGTTTTTTTGCTTGATCCCTATTGATTCTTTTTTTAATTATATGTTTTTTTAAAACATTTTATTTATTTATCTTTAGGGGGGAAGGGAAGGAGAGAGAGAGGGAGAGAAATTTCAATGTATGGTTGCCTCTCATGCATCCCTTACTGGGAACTGGCCTGAAACCCAGGCATGTGCCCTGACTGGGAATCGAACCGTGATCCTTTGGTTCATAGGTCCGCACTCAATCCACTGAGCTACACCAGCCAGGGCTCCTATTGATTCTTAAATCAGAAATCAAAATGTAATCGTGAGAGACACTGGCATTCGGGCTGCCTGTCACTACCAAATGCAATAAGCAATGACAGCCATGGAATCTTTATGGGCGCTTTATTCAGATGGCCAGAGATCTGAGAAGATGGCGGGTTCATACCCTAACAAACCATATTCCCTTCTCCTTCCTGGCCAGATCTTTTTTTTTTTTTTTTTTTTTTTTTTTTTAATAAGGGAGGTGGGAGAGGACAAACAAGGTGAGGTGAGGGCTTTGAGATTCAGAAGCTGCAACATTCCTGTCTTGTCAGCTAGCTGTTCCCAAGGGTGGGGGGTGGTTGTCTGCTCTCCCTGGAACACAAAGGTTCTGATGTCCCCAGGCGGTAATGTTCTATCAGTGGCCCAGGAGGCCGGCTGTTTCCCAGAAGCCAGGATGGGACTTATCTATAGTTTCTGAAACAAAAGCTTTAACATACACATTACTTGCTATACTTATAACTTTTTACCTTAAGCTAAAATTTTTCAAGTCTTGAGTCCCCTATCAAAAACACTAATCCAAGTATTGATAAAATAAGTGTTGGTATACAGGGACACTAACACTATGTGTATCTCATTGTTTTCTGCATGTGTTTTACAAGATAACCAAATTCATGTTTTATAAGACCACTATGCATCCAGTAGGTGCAAGTAAGTGTTTGAGTATGAATGCTTTATGTATCCACAATATGGTTACTTCATTATCCACTGTTTCAGTCAAAACTATTTATGAGCTGTCTAGTATGCGTCAAAGTTGCAGAAAGTGCTAGAGACATTTTGTTAAACAGAGAAGAAAAGTGACTTGTTAGTTTCTATTTCAGTTGACAAAAGTAGAATATCAACAAACACAAAACTAACAAATGAGAACATTTTAGCTGATGAAAAATTTATGAAGGCAACAAATATGGTCTTGTACTCTATTTCTGTATTTCCATAGCAAATTAAATATAACTTTACTGCCCTGGCTGATGTGGCTCTCTGGTTGAGTACAGACCTACAACTTAAAGGGTCCCTGATTCTATTCCCAGTCTAGGGCACATGCCTGGTTGCTCGCCAGGTTCCTGGTAGCAGGTGTGTAAGAGGCAACCACACATGGATGTTTTTCTTCCTCTCTTTCTCCCTCCCTCCCCCTATCTAAAATGTAAATAAAAATCTAAATAAAAACAAAAATAAAAAAGCATTCCCTCCACCCCCTGAATTTATTTAAAAAATAACTTTACTGTCTTTATTCCATAGATCAGAAAAATGCCTTAACAAAGTAAATTAATGAGAATTCATCAAAATTGTTTACAATTGAATTTGCTAAAACTGGCATGGCTGCAATGGTTCATATTACAAAATGGAATTTGGTGGTGCATCTTTATAAACATTACTTTATATTAATAAATAGTAATTCACTTTGTATTATAAATATTAAAAACAAATTAATGACTTCTTTGTACAGAAGGAGTTTAATAATTTTATATGGATAAATGAGCAATATTAGTTCAATCACCAAGTTTCTCTTAAATTTTATATGCTTTTCTCTTCTGTTAATATACCAATAGAGGTAACTCACCCATTTAAAATCATTTAAGTATAGATGAAAATACTAGCAACCTGGCCTACTCTAGATAGTCATAACATAGAATTAATTAATGATTGTTCAAGATTATGCTGTCTGAAAAATACAGCCAAAAATCTTAAATTTGAAGTAAAAATTTTAATAAATAAATAAATAGAGTTTCACAAATGTGATAGTTATCTGTGGGTTCATCAATTTAAACAGAAGAAAATGGTTATATGTTAAGCAAAATTCAAAACCCCTCAATAGAGTTTTTCTCTAAGTATCAAATTGGCTTCATACATGAGGGAAGGTGCTAGAGCCCCTGGCTTCCCTTTCTCCATGGTCACCCAAGCACTCCGATCAGTCAAAACAGGGCTAAGGCAAAACTGGGCTCTATTGCCAAAGGATTTGTGCAGATTTCATGTTAGGAAAAAATTATTTCTATCCCACTAATGCCACATCACACTCATTATGAGGATCAGCTCCCATGAGATAAACTATAAATCAGAGATAGGGCTCTGTCCATAATGTGAATACGAAAATAACTGAATCCATGTCTTGGGATAATCTTCCTTTTTTAAAGGATTTCATTTATTCATTTTTACGAAGAGGGCAAGGCTGGGAGAAAGATAGGGAGAGAAACATCAATGTGTGGTTCCCTCTCGTGTGCCCCTTACCAGGGACCTGGCCCACACACAGGCGTGTGCCCTGACTGGGAATCAAACCAGCAGCCCCTTGGCTAACAGGCTGACATTCAGTCCACTGAGCCATACTAACCAGGACAAACAGAAAGGATCCTCTTTTTTAAAAAAAGATTTTATTGATTTATTTTTAGAGCGAGTAGAAGGGAGGGAGAAAGAGGGGGAGAGAAACCATTGTATGGTTGCCTCTTAGGTGCCCCATACTGGGGGTCTGGCCTGCAACCCAGGCATATGCCCTGACTGGGAATCCAACCAGCAACCCTTTGCTTCGCAGGCCAGAACTTAATCCACTGAGCCCCACCAGCCAGGGTAGGATCCTCTTATTTCTTACTGAATTGAAGATTGTCTTGGATTTTTTTTGTTTCAATTTATAGATGCTGAAATATTTAGAAGAAACTTTCATAACTAATGGCATTAAAAACAGCAAGAGACAGGAAGAGAGAGGTAGATGAAGAAGCGGGGATAGAGAGAGAAAGAGGAAGGGGGAAACAAAGCTCTCTTATTCTTAAGATCATTTTAGAAACTTAATTAATTCATTCCTACCTTACTTCCGTGTGTCTCTGATCATGATAACCTCTGACAATATAGGAATTTACATAGCTGGGAACCAAGCCTAAAAGGCTGTTGTTATTTTCAGATATTAAGACTGTAATTTAAGCAGAAAGAAATTTTTTGTTTACTAAGTAAATTTATCTTTGTGCCATTTCCCCTTGACAGTACAAGATAAATCATCAGGAGAACCCTGTGAGTTAGGCAAGTCTTTAACACAGGGAAGCAAATGGAAGGAAGAATTTATAGATCAAATATTTAAGTGTTATATTTAGTAAGGTAGATTTAAGATTTACTATTTATTGTAGCTGACTTATATTCCTGCATAGGCTTCAGCTAGATTAATGGCTTTTTTTCCCTAAAGAAAAACTTAGACTATCTTATGGCTTATTTGTGGAAAGTTGGACACACTCTTGTTCAACTAGTTGCTCCTGGGGATCTGGAAACAGACCCTTAAAACAATAGTATCTCCAAGGCTGATATGCTTTTAACCTTCTATCATAGGCGAGCTGATGAAAACAACCTGGACTAGAGATACAGAGCACCACCTAGCTCAGAAGGATGATGTGCTGCACTCAAAGGACACTGTTGCTATTGTTTCTCACCGAGTTACCTAGATAATGGGAAGATGGACAATGTTGAAACAGTACTCTGTTAACTTTTGCAAAAGCGTACCCATGCTGCTATCTATGCACAGCTGTGTGATCTGGGCACTGCAAAACTCTGCCTATTTGGGCACAGAGTGAAGTTGAAATCCAGCTTGGCACAGGTCTGGTTCCCAACAAAGGAAGGAGTATCCTTGTCTTGGTTGCTTGTTTAGTTTTATTTGTACAAAGTAGAATCTACTCACTGAGCTGTGAACCCCGTAGATCCGATCCTCTGAGGGGCACCATTTTCTATTTGCCTGAAAAAGATACATTTTTCAAATTCAAATTTGGGCTCTGAATTTACCTACAGAAGCCTTGATTGCAGCACTGTGGATGGGAATTTTTAAAAAGAGCACATTTATTCACTGCCAATTACCTGGGAAATTATCCAGGAAGTTAAGAGTCAGGCTGTCACACTTCAGCTAACGTGAGAGAATCTAATTTCTAAATATTGGAGTCGATTCTTTTCTTTTCTTTTTCTGGATTCTGGAACATGGTCACATATACATCCCTCCCAATGCTCCATTGTTGTGTTACAGGAGCAAGGCAGGGAGGTGACACATTAGGGATCTCTAAAAGCACAAATTCTGCAGTAGCTATAAGCTGTATTAAATTCCCTCCAGAATTCTAGGCTTCGAAAAATTCTTGTCAACCGGGATGACTAGAATTGACTGTGAAGAATTAAAGATATTGCGTATCCCTTGTGAGAGGTATAGTTGAAAGAATACAGCAGTTCTCTTTGCCTCACAACAGTGAGGACACCTTTACTTATCAGGAGGGTAAAGTTTGTGGAGGGAATGGGCACAGAGGTCTGGCAGGGCGAGAAGGTAAAAATAAAATAAAAATAGATCCTTTTACATAGGATGCACTTTTCCTTAAATACTATTAACGTATTTGGGCCAGGTGATTGATCTAGAAGTTATATTTTAGAAAATAATTTAGAAAACTGTTCACAGAGCTTTGGAAAAAAACTTTTTCTAAAATTGATTAATGTTTACCAGCTGAATTAGGTTTTATAAATTTTTCTACCAAGATATTAAATTCCTCTTTTTGGAATTCTTGTGTATATTAAAATGATACAATTTTTTTCTCTTTTGAAATATAGCTTGGAAACGATCACCAAGAAAGTATATGATAATCACATTGGAGGCATCAAAAGTTTTAGACACAAATAAATAATTGAATTGGACAAGTAATCAAGCAGAAAGCTGTTGGATAATGGCTTCTATATAAAGTTTATATATGTAAAAACTCGTATGTAAAAAGTTGTAATAGTTACTTTAGGTAGTTCTGGATTTGTTTGCCACTTATATAACTTTTTCCTCTCCTGGTTTTATTAATAAACTTCATTTTAATTAACATAAGAGATATAGTCAGTAATGTTATATTAACTATGTCTTATACCAAGTGGGCACTTGAAATATTGGGTGGATCACATTGTAAAGTGTCTAGCCACTGTGCTGTACACCTGAAACTAATACAGAATAATAGTGAATGCCAACTGTAATTGAAAAACTAAAATTTTAAAAGTACCTTGTTCTCCTGAGCACAAAAATGAGTTTATAACTCTGTCAAGCTAATCACAGCCAATCTGTGCCCCCAGTGACTGGGTCAGAGAAGCGAATACGCTCAGAGGGGACTCCTCACAGACCTGGTGTGATGTTACACATATGTGCTTTTAGGGGAAAATGCTGGCTCTCTCTTCTTGGGATTACTAACTTGGAATCTTTTAGAAAATGGTGCTCATGAGTCTTATGTCTAGCCACATTAGAGAAGCTCATCTCCTGTCAGAGAAACTGAGACTAACAAACTGAGAGAAGCAAAGGGGTGGCTGGGAAGATAGGAAGCATGCACAACCCTGTATGAAGTCCAGGCTCAGGGAAAAGTGAAGTCAATGCTTCTCTTCCTCTTGTGCGGTGAGCAAGTTCCATTTGCTTGAATTGAATCTCTAACACTTAGACTTTTCATTAAAGGAGAAAGCTGCAGAAAGTGCTAGTTTGGTGAATGGGTATACTTAAGTTCTGTTCTGTAGATTCAGTTTGCTCTAGATCATTGTGTCTTTGAATGAGGCATTTATTGATTCTGAACCTCTTTCATATGCTATTAAAGATACACGATAAAATGAGATTATAATTTCTCTTTTATGTTAAAACAGTCTTCATTTTAATGGCATATTTTATCAGGCCTCCGGTTTTACATAACTGTAAAACTCAAACTTGGAGGGAAGATATTAGGGAACCCATTTCCTGTCTTTGTAGCTTTGTTTTCCAGGCAGAGAAATTGGTGAAGTAGGGTTGCCTTGTATAAATGTTAAAAAATTGCTCAGGACTGTCAGGATGTAATGCTATGAAACAACTCATTCACTCAGTTACTATTTTTATTGAGATATAATTGACAAATAACATGGTGTAAGTTTAAGGTGTAAACTACATTGATTTGAAACATTGATATATACCAATGTAGTTATCAATATAGTATGATTTAATACTCTATCCCACCACATAGTTATTTGTTTTCTGTGGGGAAACATTTAACATTTAGTCTCTTACGAATATCAACTATATAAAATGATATTGTTAACTCTAATCACAAGGATGTGCATTAGATCTCCCGAACGTATTAATCTTCTAATAGCAGGTTTATATCTTTTTGTTGTAAGTAGAAATCAGGCTCTTCCACAGAATCACAAGGAAAACATTCCAAGGACCCCTGCATGGGAGATTGTGGTGTGGAAAGATGGCTTTTGCAAGTGCAAATCTGCCCCTGGGTTTCCAATGTCCCATCTCTCTTCATCCCGCCATGGAAAACATTCCACTGTACTTTCCACAAGGCCAAAACAAAAACCATTGTCCAGAGTTTCTGCTTCATAGTAAAGCTTAGTCTTTTGGAGCCCAAGCAGTCTGCTGTGGGCCGCAGTAGCTGCTAGACCCACATGGTTGTGTCCTCCTGGGCGAGAGAGAATTGGTGAAAGCACAGGGCGAGTATGGGTCACCAGGGGGAGCTTCTTTGTTCCCCTGAGATTATAGTAGCTTGGGTTTGGGACAGACCAAGTGTTTTTTCAAAAGAACTAATCAACTTCCCAAACTTTAGTGGGCTTTGTGATGGGCTCACCTCCCTAGTTAGAAGGACTGGCCTCTCTGGTAAAGCACGTCCTTCTGTGTGCCCCAACAATCTGGTACAGAAGGGGAAGGGAGGAGTGTTAATCCCTTTGGGGGAGCAATGCCATGATCCACTGGGGTGTGAAGCTATAGCTTCCTGGTGAAGCAAACAGGCTCATGCTCCCCAGTTTATTAACCTCGAAAATGTCTAGTTCCCTTTGATCTCTTTCATTTATTAATAATTAGCTAATTACCTGACAATTTCCAACACCTCCACAATTTCCCTACCCCTGCCCTCTGCTAACCACCAGTCTCTTCTGTTTCTTGAGTTTGGCTTTTTTAGATTCAACAGATAAGTGATACCACACAGTATTTGTCTTCTCTGTCTGACTTATTAAAATTAGCATAATACCTTCAATATATAGTTTTAAAGTAATTACTGTGAAACAGTTCCTTTCTAGCGATGACAATCCAGCAATGAACAGTAGAGAGAAGTCTGTGAGATTTATTTCCAGTGCATTTTACAGTGACCAGAGGGGAGAGGGGAGGGAATTTCAGGGGAAAGGGGAAGGGTTTATAGGAACAAGTATAAAGGACACATGGACAAAAACTAGGGGGGGGGTGGAAATGGGAGGGAGGTGGGGAGGGTTGGGTGGGTGGGCTGGGATGGGAGTAAAAGACAGAAAACTGTACTTGAGCAACAATTAAAATAAAATAAAGGATAAAATAAAAACATTAACAAATATGTAGACAGTTTTAAATTAATGCAAAATGAGAAAGTTAACAAAATAATGAATTTTAACTGGGAAGATATGTAATGAAGGTGCCCATTTAGCTGGATTGTTCAGGAAAATTTCTTCTAAACAAGGAACATTTGCCATGAGACCTGAATTATATAAGACATCAATCATGTGATGATTTTGAAAAGAAGGATAAAGAAGAAAGATTCCAAGATTTCAAATAAAAAGTTATTTTCCTTATGGGGTGTGTTCATAGTAATCATTAAGGGAATGACTTATACTGATTATTGGTGTACTACTTTTGAATATTCTAATTGTATAAATCCGAGAAATTTCCAACATCCTAATTTTTTGGTGGATCCACAAAAATAATGCAGAGGGGACATTCAAAGGTGAGCCTTCTTTCTTATACAGCTAAGATTAATTGGGTAATTAGGGGGAAAACATGGAAGGATGAACCAGCACTACCTTCATATTACCTCTATTAAATAGAAATAATTAGAATCAATCATAGATTGAGCTGACTCCTGAATTTATTCCAAAATAAATACTGCAGTCCTATAACTTTTCACAGGTACCTGAGCACATAAAATATTTAGAAAATCCTATCTCAGCAAATTTGGAAAACCTAGTCAATTTTGTCTGCCTTCTTATGTACAAAGATTTAGAGTGCTTTTGAGAGAGAGAGAGAGATAAAAAAAGAAGCTATAACTATCATTCAGATCAAGCCAGCACCATTAACATGCCTGTCACCTTTATGATAAAAGCAATGAGGAATGCAGGCTTCTTTTGCAGCTGAGATGCTATTGGTAAGCAAATGGACAGTATATTTAAATACTTGATATTTCAAAAGTCAAAAACTTTTGTAGAAAATATATAGATACCTATTTCCACTAATGGAACCAAGTACACTTATCTTAAATGTTTTCTGATGAATTTGAAGGTTAACTGATAAAACAAACACACCAATATAAACTTTATCAATATCTTCTTGTGAACGCATGTGAATTAGTTAATTTATTAAGATCGATATGAATAATATTTTCATTTCATATTCCTCCCTATTTATAACTAAGCCCCATATACAAGCACGGCTAAAAGCTACAAAATCCCTTGGTACCTAATGGACCTGATACATTTCAATAAGCCAAGCAGTAAGTGCTCAAATGCAGAAGAGGCAAGGGCTGGATGGTGGATGGAAAAAAAATCACGCATGAAACTGAAAGTTAATTCTACTTTTAACACTTTCAATAATGAATTATCAAACGGATGAATTATCAAGTGTCAAACGGAACATCTATTTTTTGCCTGGTGAGTTTGATGATATCAAAGAACAGGGGCCCATCTGCTCGGAGGGGTCTACTGTGGCTGAAGGCAAGAATGTAAACTGCATGCACTTTTGTATGAAGAAGATGCCTTTAGTAAATTCAAAAGCCACAATCTATGAACCATTTGCTTAGGTTCCTTGTCCTAAGAACTCCATCTCAGGCCCTCTCTATAAAAATGTTACACTTTGAAGAGGCCACTCTACAAATAAACTTCAACCTTGAAAGGCAATTGATGTAGAGAAAAATATAGTTCTGAAAGAAAATGAGCTGGGTTAGCATCCTGGGCAGAATCACCTTCAAGAGAATGTGGCCTTCACACTGGGACCCATGCTCATAAGGAGGCCCCAGACCTGGGAATTAATGCTCTGCAGTAGCAGTCTTGAAATTCTTAGTAATTTTATCTTTGAATTTGTGTTTTGTAAGTGAAACTGGATGCAACAATGGAGCATGTATGCGTAGGTTAATGTATAGCCTTAGTTCACACATATGCTACCTCCCACCCCACCCCACATTTTTTCTTGCCTGGGTGGGTTTTCTGCCACCTGCCCACACCCAACAACTGCCATTCTCTGTAGGGAGCGAAGAGTGAAGCCACACACTCTCCCTCTCAGAGTTGCACTGTAGGCGGGGCTCCAAACACCTTGAAGGGCTTGCTCCACTGGCCCCACCATTTTCCCCAGATCCATGCCAAAAGGACCATGAAATCAAAAGCACCATGGCAGCTGGGGAGACAGACTGTGGAACAAAGGAAATATTCTTTTTCCACAGTTTTGAACAAGGGTTATTGAATTTTTATTTTCCACTGAGTCCCTCAAATTATGTAGCTGGCCGCAATCCCATCATCTATCAGTCACTTGCTGCGTGATCTTTGTAGATCCTTCATCACTGGAAAGTTGTTTCTTTACCTGTAAACTGTGGGTAATGCTTACTGTTACTCAGTGGTGCCAACTGAAAATGCCATTGTCTTGATGGGAAACAGTAGCAGGAGGAAATTTCATGAATTGCTTTTTAGTTGATTCATTTGCAGTTGCTTGTACTTCTAAATCATTTTAAACATACAAATCTATAGAGTAAATAAATGTATAGATCATTCACTGAAAGTACCAATTCTAGACGTCTCACTGGCAAGTCAGTGGGGATGATATGTTTTTCAAGGATCAGGTTAGCACTTTCCATAGAATTAATTTTATACATTTTATCCACGTTAAGAATCAATAGTCTTCTTTAGTCGCACCATTAAACTACATAGCAGATTAAAGGAGATATGCGCTTCTTGTCTTAAAAAAAAATTGTCACTTTTAACATTATAATGCCAGTATGATATTTTCATAGTAAAATGAATTTTGCATTTCAAAACACCAAAACATTCAAAAATAAACTTGGATAATCAAGCCTATTTTTATGCTGGAGGCAGACTGACAGTTAATGCATTTTGAGGAGATTTCAATATGACTGTTAGGAATGTACAAATTAAATAGTATCTTCTTCACCCCTCTAGCTCTCCCCCGCCCTGTATTTTTAATTAAAAATCCACATCCTGGAAGGAGAGTTAGATCTAAGGTACCTGGAAGTAATATCTTCTCTCTTTCCCTTTCAACCTGCATTTCTCCACCATCTCCATATCTTTACCAGTTAAATTTTAAATGCACCAATCCCCATGTCAATTTCTAATTTAGTGATGAAAGGCTGACTAAACATTCATGTGAAAATATTGTAGAACAGTTGACACTACTCTACCCTTTCATGTCCCGAGAAATATAGCACTTTAAATACTTAGTACTCAGGAAATATTTACCCCAGGATACAGAAAGATTATTCTCCTATGTAGGGTCAAAAGGAAGTACATATTGAAATCATGTTTCTAAAGCCTAACTTCACCGTGAAGCCAGAGTTATTAGAAGCACTTTCTTCCCTGCAAGTGAAGTTTAAAATTTATAAGCACATCAGATAGTTTGGACTTTATGGCTTAGCAGCAACAAATACATAATTTAGTATTTGGGCTTATTCTCATTGCTCTACACACATCGATCATCCTCACTCCCAGACTGTATATGAGCTTCATAGGCAGCGCTTAGAGGCGGGTCTGTGGACCCTCTTCTACTTTCCCACCACATGGAATGTGACAGATGTGCCAAGTACACTGGGAAAATTTTTTAAAACTCTAACTGGGTAAGAATATTATAAATTATTTTTTTAGAATTTACTAAAGATTCTGTGATTTGAAAAGGAAAAGGGAAAATTTGCCGTTCTCCTCTCATGTGCTAATATCACTTCAAGCTAAAATGATCAGATTATATATAGCTAAAACTTTTCTCAAAATTTTAAAGGAAACAAATGAGGAATATATGGTTAATAAGAAGGAGACTTGAAACTACTTACTTATACAAAGAGGATCTAAGGGTCTTTGAGGCTTCTGCACAAAGAATATAGAGTGAGAATATGTGCCTGTTTGACGGGGCTAAAAATAGACTGTCTTTCTTAAGTGGGATGCCAAGCTTAAATCTACTTGGTGCTGATGTGAACTGTTCAGTCTTTTTATGAAATTTTCTCTAGTCGCATATTTTCATGTTCAAAACTTGCTGTAAGTCTTGTCTTACACAGACAATAACACAATCATGTCATTCATTGTTCTGATCGCTAAGGCTCCTCTCCAAACACTGGAACCTTAATCATGAAAATCTGCTAGAGATTTATTGAATTTCCCTTGATTCTACTTCTTTTTTCTTCCTCCAAAGATTTTTTCACCTAGTTCTTTTTTTCTATTTAACTTTTGTTTTTGTCCATTAAAAAAATATTTAATGGCCCTGGCTGGTGTGGCTCACTGCAAACCAAAGCATTTCTGCAATTCCCAGTCAGGGCACCTGCCTGGGTAGTGGATCAGGTCCCCAGTTGGGGGCACATGAGAGCCAACCACACATTAACGTTTCTCTCTATTTCTCCTTCCCTTCCCCTCTGTTTAAAAATAAATAAATAAAATCTTTAAAAATATTTAATGTTTCTTTAATTTAACTGTATTTGTGTTGAACTTATTAAAATGAGTTCATGGAAAGGCATATCCTTGAGGTATAAATGTGCATATGGAATAACATAAAATTGTGTTTTGGATATATGCATTAACAGGTATGCATGCATACAAACACTCCCATTCTATTTAAAACCTTGTAAATTAATAAAATTCTATATAATGATAAGGCCTAAGTCTTTTTCTATTGTTATGAATACATTTTGATTAGATAGAAAGTAATATGTAATGATTTGTATCAATACAAAATGAATGTTCTGAGACTCAGATGTCCTTATAAAATGGTGTTATAGTGTTACTTAACTTTAGAGCATTTCAAAATAAATTAACCTTAAGTAACATATTAAGTGAATTTGCAGGTCTATTGATTTATTCTCAATTTGGTTTAGGAAATGTAATCACTGGCACCAATCTGTTTCTGTTATTCAGTTCCATATTTAATGTCCATGAATTCTGCGTGCACTGAGATCACACACTGAAAGCTAAGCATGTGGATCTCATCTTCTGTAGTTTTACAAAACAAATTATGTATCTTATATGTTAGATACATTATATTAGAAAATAAATCATACAAGTCACACAAGTGCTGATACAAGAAAGTATCTTGAAAAAATCAAGTTGAAAATAAAATGAATAAATACCTTGAAATAACCTTCACAAATAAGTACTGTACTTTGATGTGTATAATGCACACTGATATTTTGTGGGCTTTATACACGGGATTGTTCCTATTATTATACCCATAGTATGTAATCATTATACCTATGTATAATATGCATCCTTATTTTTCTCTCAAAACTTTGGGCAAAAAAGTGTCCATTACACATGCCAAAATATGGTAATTTTGGTGCTTATTACCAATGTTATTTTGTTGTTTTGTGAAAAAGTTTTACTTCAGATAGTGGTGTTAGGGTGTAGTTCAGGAAAGGATTATTATAGGAATTCTAAGTGTGATTTAGGAAAAGAGAATGGGAACTTTTTGATACTCATATAGCTCCTGTCATAGGAGGAAAATATAGAAGCTAGCATTTAGCAGTTTTTAAAAAATATAAATATTTTATAGCACTTTGTCTTCCAAGTCATTTTTCTAATTGATATAAATCTATATATATTCATATCCATGTCTCTATCTATCAATTTATATATTTATCTGACTGGTCTTTAAGTCTCACAGATACACTAAAAAGATGCTCTGATTGTTGCCATTGAATAGTTGAGGATAATGAGGCACAGAAAAGTATAACATGTTCCCCCCAAAAATGGAAAGCTGGAATAGATTCGTGATTGTAAGTCAGAATCTGAATTTTCAACAATTGTTATTAAGAAGATTATCAAGTTCCTCAAATGCACTACACACACCCAAGCACAGCTTGTTTGCATGCCTCCTAATTTGTTTAAAAATGGGCATGGTTTTCAGTGATTTCCTACCTTCCTTGTGAAATTTGTGTTCTACCCATAGATTGATGATCACTTATATGAAATAGCTGACAATTCAGTTGGGCTATCACTCAAATTAGTTAACGAGAAAATGTCCACTTCCTGTTTCTCCTTAGCTATGACCATCACTTTCCTCTATGAAATGTCACATAATTAGATGTTTGAAATTTCTGCAGCATGAAAATTAAGCATATATTAGGCAGGAAAGTGTTGACTGCAAGCAACAGAAACTGAACTCAACCTAGCTTAGGGAATAAAGAAAAATACTGTTTTACAGAGACTATGGGAGTGATGAACAAATAAACTGTGAGAATGGTGGAAAAACAGGTGGACTTTTGAAAATTATGAAAATCAGGGACCAACCAGAACATCAATAGAGCCTCTCACCCACAAACACATTTTCTCCTTTTTCTTTCTCTCTCTCTCCCTCTCTCTCCTCCCTCCCTTTTTCTCTCTTTAAGGTACATCAGTTTTGTTCTCCACAGTTTCTCCACATAGTGGGAAACATGGCCACAGACACTTTGAGAACCTCATATACCATTGTTTCTGCCACCAGAAGACTGACTTCTAACTCCCAGGTCTACAATCCCAGAGAAGAACCATGGTTGGTCCTTGATAACTGCACACCTCAACCCCAGTCCACGGTAGCCAGAGAGAGGACTGTGTATTTAATTGGTTTCTGAAGAGGCTAGAAATGGGAGCATCCCTCAAATGAAAAGAGTGGGGGGAGAAAAAGAGAAAAGAGATAATACTGGCCAGAATGAAGTCAAATATATGAAACAAAACTAATTAATGCACCACAATAAATTAAAGAAAGCTACACTAGATGAATGTTTTTGCTTGTTTGTTCACAAAGCACAGGAGAGTGAATTTTTACACTATTCAAGATAATACATTCCTACTTTTATGGACTATTAATAATTTAGAGACATCCTTTAAAAATTCTAGCTCATAGATTATCTGGATTGTCTAATTGTTAATGACTTTATTCTACATTTGTATCATTCACTAGCATAAGTAGTTCTAATACTTATGAAGATTCATGTTGCGTGAAAGGAATCAATGGTGAGCACCAGAGGGGAAGGATACTGATGCCACTGCGTGTCGCAGGGACAGCCTTCGCCCCTGAAGAGTGGCCAGCGTTACCGTCCTGGGAACCGTTTTCTGTGTGTGCCAGTCACATGAATGTCCAGCAGGCTGTGGATTTCCTAGAAAAGGCTCTGTCAAATTTTTGTTCGAGTTTTTGTTTTCTTTACATTTAATTGGTTAAGGATAAAATAAGATGATAAACTTAAACCATAATGAAAATATATTGTGAATCACAATTTTAAGAATCTAGCTTTCTTCCACTACATGGTTTTCTTACATACATGTTCTGGAAAATATATCCCTATATTTGTTGCTCAAATCCAATTATACTTTTAATGAAGAATTTTAATAAGACATTATGTACTTGCTTATTGCTTCGTTGGTGTGTGTGTTTGTTTAAAGGCTTCTGATACTGCCCAAATGACTTGAATTTTAGCGAGACCTTAGAGATTTTCAGTGCTGGGAAAATAACAAACTAGCACAGAATGTAGTTTTATTATTTAGCCTGCCTCTGAAAATCCTACAGAAGAAAATATGACCAGGGTAAGGGACCAAAGAAAGTGTCTAAAACATGTATTTATTTTGTCTGAAGGTCAAGATATTGATAATTTGAAGAAACATGGAAGATAATGTAAACATTACTGTGTGTCTTAGTGACAGAAAATCACCTGAAACATTTCAATTGGACATTATTATCTTTAAAACAGAAGAGGAATCTTGAATCTAACTAGTGCAAGGAAAGATAGGATTAAACAAGTGTTTTAAAATTATAGTAAACAGAAATGAAATGAGACAGAAGAAATATTCCAATATAATATATTTGCTATATATATAAAAATATATAACATATTTATATGTTAAATTCACTTATCAAAACTAGGTCCTCAGAACAGAAGAAACCTTTTAAAACTATTCCAGCAATGTGTGCTATAAAAACATACAAAAAATGGTAAAGATAAAAATAAAGGAATAGAAAAAGATTCACAGACCATTATGCATAATAAGAAAGAGCAAGTAAAACTTTCACATGACATCATGTAAAAATTAAGAGAAAGTATGATTAGGTATAAAAGAATTATATACTAGTAAAAGAATGTCAAATTTAATCAAATGTAGCGATCAAGTTTATATATACATAATGATAGAGCTTCAAAAAATTTATGCAGCAACTTAACAATACCATAGGGAGAAATAAATAAATGCACATTTGTGTTTAGATTTTTAAGTATATTCTCTCAGAAAATGAAAGATTATGAAGAAAATATTAAATAAAATTACACTACTTTTTAAAATCACAATGAATAAAATCACATGCATGTATATGTTTTACCTGTGAATGTATGTATAAAAACTTTACACTTAATTAACAGAGCTAAGTATATGCATCATA